>UXSR01000110.1:0-79056 GCA_900604375.1 Mesocestoides corti
CAACCATAACCTGAAATAATGTCCATTTAATTATTCAACTAATTCAAATGATGCGTAAGCTTGCATACAAATAATAATAAGTTTGTTTTGGAAGCCACTACAGACAGTTACATTTAGGTCGAAAAGTCAACTGCGTCACAGCTGAAGCTTACGATCAAATGTTCGGGCTTGGTGATACTTGTAGACAGAGCAGCCGCCCGATTCATTCCTTGACGTAACAACGCTGAGCATAGGCACGGCGACGCTGAATACTATCGTTTGCAACTTATCAAAGGCGTCACTACGACGTAGTTGTAATCCTGTGTGGTCGGTTGTGCTCGACAGCAATTCTTATGCTCGAAGTGAAATTCGTGTTCACGGATTATACATGATTCTCTTCAGCGTTGCGTTTTACCATTATTGGTTGTGAACAGCCCTGCGAATATAGTTATTGACTAAAGATGTGAATGTCATGGTGAACCGCGAATCTCAAGACGTAATATTGAAACACTTCCTGACCACTAAAGGTGTGCGACGAACCTCATCCCCTGCTGGTCCAAAACATGGTCGACCACTGCCTCAAGAGTGAGCTCTCGGGGGCATACAAGATCCTAAAGCATCTCTGGAACCTGGGATATTCTGCTGAGGACATCTTCTCAATGCTATTCCGCGTTGTAAAAAATCACCAGATGGACGAGTACCTCAAGCTAGAATATATAAAGGTAAGACCTAGATTTTGTTGTTTGCTGCGTTTTTCCGCCTAGTATAATCTGTGTTCTTATGCCCTTTAGGAAGTTGGCCTCATTCACCTTAGAATTGCAGAGGGTCTTGGAACCCTAGTCCAACTCGCCGGACTTTTAGCTCGTCTGTGCAAGACAACTTTTCAACCAGGGAAATAGAGATTTGATATAAATATATTTTGTACAAGACAAATAAATTCTGTACAGAGATTCTGGGTTTACGTTGGATTGACCAATCCGCCGTATTGAAATTTTACACCCACAAAACCACGGGGAGCGCGGGCGCTGTATAAAACTAAGCGATTCCTTTCACTGACCCAATGTTCTCGATATTTAACTTGAAGGGACGGATTGGTGCGGTGATGGGATTGCAGATGCGTGGCTCCGCTGCGTAGTGCAACTGTCTCGGGGCTGTCGAAGATTGACCGTATGTAGGCACCGCCGGTAGGTTGGGAGGCATTCTGCCTTTTGAGGACCTGCCGCCTTTTTTCTGTAAAGCCAAATCCCGAGCGCTTCAATGAAATGCAACCGTCGTCCGCAGAGATTGGTCGCAACAGACCCTTCTGCTTTCGTTTACCTAGGCGGGTCCCCTGATGCCACCCGTATTTCTGCATTACCCTGACGGCATACCGCTATTAAAAAGGTTTTTCAGTTAAACAAAGGATTAAATTTAGTTTTTATTAGAAGCTAGTACAAACTTACCGAGAGAAATGGTTTTTCGCCACTAACGTCTCGAATCTGAGCAAGCTGTTGAGTGTCGAGGTCGGGTCCTCCGGGTCCTAGAAAGCTCAGACCTTCGTCATCACTGTAGTGTCGAACATCTATGTCCCAGTCAAATGATGAAGGCTCGTCAAAGAATTCATCTCTCCTTACACTCTCGCGTTCCCTCCAGAACATTTCGTCCGTGTAATGAACCAGGCCGGGACCTCCCTTCTCCCACTTTAGCTCCACTTTGCTCTCATATTTTAGAGAATGGTTGGCACTTCTATCGACGTTGTAGGGATCGACGTGGAGACTTTCAAATCTGTCCCACTCTTCCGGAATTTCGTCACAATTTGTGGGATGGGAAAAAGTAAGTCCGGTTGATATTGGAGTCTTAATCCGGAGCCGTGACTGGCCCCTTTCGACATTTTCGCCTTCATCGAGACATGCTTCTAATGTGACATCAGAATAGTCATATGGAACGCTCCCATATTTCCTGTGATGCGTACCATGTGAGAAACACAACTTTAGCTTGGTAATAATGTTACGACTCAGCTGACAAGCTCTAATAAGTGAAAAAAAGTGGGAGGAGGGTGTCCCAACATTCCCTTGAGGCATAAATGTTGGTGGTGTGAATTCAATCAGCTCTAGGAGGTAAGGACATGGGAATGTGAGTAACGACAAAAGCAAAAATAGGAATTGATACTAAGAGTACCCACTTACTTGCAAGGTTATTAAAGTCGGATAATGTGCAGGTTACTCTGTATAATTTGCATGGGGAATACTGGCTTGAAAGCTCATCTGTTGACCACGACTCAAAAAAAGATGCAATTAGTCTCTCAGTCTGTTCCCGCCTGACGGCTATAACTGCAGTACAGGTGCATGTTTTGCGTGAGCGGTGTCTTTTTAGAAGACTTAGCATCACATCAGCATCAATCATTTTGGGGGGAATCAAGGCACTCCCTTCCGATTCGGGTCTATGTCGATAGTGAAAACAGGCAAACGCACCAGCTTCGACGTAGTGAGAAAATATCCGGCGTAGATCTGCTGCGGTTAGTGATGATGGAATGTGCGTTATGAAGAATATGTCTTGATCAATTAGATCCATGTCCCTAAAAGGAAGCAGGAACGATGGAGGAGTTATAAATAAGGGGACTGATATACAAAATTTTTGGTAAATTTTTGTGCGTAAGAAACCCTGGGACATTTCTATACTGGTCAGTACGTCAATAGATATTCAATGATAATAGACTGCTATGCGTGTGCAGAAGCTGGATCCACCTGACACTAGCGGCCAGCATTTCTATTCGCGGAAACCGTCAGTCCCACAGCACTGTCGACTGTCAAAGAGGAAACCGATAAACAACCTGCTTTAACAGGAAGATCAACTGGGATTTTGTCTCCTTGATTACCCGGAATTCATACCGTGGACAAGTACACCATGAATGATTTGAAAAAAAGCAATTAATGCGAGTGCAGAAAACATTATTCTCTTTCCTGCGTTAACAAGTTTTATTTTTCCCTAAATTTCATCCACAGGGTAAGTAAGTAAATTATAGTCAGAAAGAAAGCGTATACATGCCCAAAAGCCAAAGCATTCAGTTCAAATATAAGACTAGAACATTTAAAAGATGAATTTAACCATGATGATTGGCCATTTTACGTACTAAGCTTACCACTACTTTAGTTTCGTCTATCCTTTCTGCATACAAAGCTTACTAAATACACTTTAAATCTCTTATATAGGAAAACGAACTGAGTTCGGTATCCTAAAACTAGAATTGCGGTTAAAAACTTCGTAGCAAAAAATAAATTAGAAGATTTCAAATATTCAAAAATACAAACCGCGATTATTAAAAGGTAGAATGGCGTAAAAGAATAATAAATGATTACTACAACAACAAAGCCAGAGACTTGTGATTTCAAATAGCAATCCGCAAGAACGAACAAGTAAAACAACATGATAAAAAGATTCTACACGATTATAAAATGATGAAATCTATAACCATTTATAATTCTTAATTAAATCATAAAAACTATTAAATTAAATCGGAGATACGTAATGCTAAGGTATGCGTCTCCATACTAACAACAGAAAATGAAAAAACCTATAACCGTGACGAAACAATACAAAATAAAATAAGTTAAAAAAAACAAGGCTTGCCTTCCCTTTTTACAACTTTTAGACATACATATATGGTAAAACAGCTTTCTAAACCAGCTTATTATTATTATTTGTATGCAAGCTTACGCATCATTTGAATTAGTTGAATAATTAAATGGACATTATTTCAGGTTATGGTTGCCAAGTACAAAAATTTTTTTTGACTCAGGTAGAGAGTGGGATGGCCTATAGCAGTTCAACTCTTAGAGAATAAAATCAGTGTTAAGCGATGGAACTAAACAACAGGCGTTATTTTTTGCTACAACACCAACTACAATGCTGAATTCAATGCAGCAACAGACAGTTGATATAGAATTGAAGGGGACAAGGCTTCATGACCATCTGAAATATCATACATTTAATGAATACTGTATACATGCAATTTCTCGTATGTTTTCCGTCGGAGAGTAAATGCTTTTTTATGACCGTCGCGAGGCAGGTGAGTAATTGTCTGTCCCATAAATCTGACACACCGGACACCAGACAAAAATACAATTTACCTTGAAAACATTCTCGCTGGTGACCATGCCAAAACCTTGATGGGTTGATTGCAAGTTGTTAAGTGCCTAAAAAGGAAGTGAAACATTTAAAGCTGCATGCTTCAACAAAACTAAAAATCCTTCCCTTTTAACGCATGTGAAAGCATCAGGTGAGGCCACGTTTTATATAAATTAACAACATTCTATAGGTGCCTTAACATCCCAAAGATGGAGCGAAATCTCGCAAAGACGTGGACAGAGTTTCAGACCGCACGAATCAGCAACAAATAAATGTGGAACCCTTGTCTCGTGAAGAGAGAGCTCGGTGCTGTAGAATAGTAAAAATAAAATCGGAAGGATTGTTTCATAGTTGAAATGTCATTTTAAAGCCCCAACAGATTCCAGCAAAACAAACTACTCCAAAGTAATGAAAAACCATTAGAGACAGCACGCGAATCATCACGGCCAGTTTGCTGATCCTGCCACACACTAGATGGTGTTGTATAGGCCCAAAAACAACACAGGCCGAACTACGTGCAGTGACTCCGCTCCATTCTAAGTCGTCGTCTCTCCACATCTAGACACATCGCTACGTATTCTCTGGTAACCGTGAAAGGTCGGTTCCAGTGTGACTGTCAAGTGACAGAGGCCAACTGTGCAGCAGCACTAATGCCTCTCTTAATACAACACACTGACTAATCTACCAGAATTAATATACACATTTAAATATATAAGACCGTGAAAGTCCGTATCGGAATGTCCCGTGATGATCGAGTGGCCACAAAAGTAGTTATTTTAGCAATCATCACTCCAAGCTTCCGCAAAGGCTTTCGACAAGCGCGTCATGACATGTGTGTACAATGTGAAATCATTACTAACCTGGCGCATATCACCTTCAGCAGTGAAAACAACAGCCTCTAAACCCTCTTCTGTGTAATCAACTCCCTCCGCCTTCGCCACTTGTAGTAGCCGTGTCATAAGCTGAACTGAAGTTAGCTTCGAGTAGCGTAACACAGCGCACCGGGATTGAATGGGTTCGATCAACTTAGAAGAGTCGTTACAGGCCAGTGCGAAGCGTGTTGTTTTCGAGTAAATTTCCATAGTCCGGCGCAGAGCCTGTTGAGCACCCTCAGTCATGCTTGAAAGAAAACAAAGCAAAACGTGTATCTATAATCATAAAATAACAATGCACCTAGTGAACTGAAGTATTGATTCAGACAACACACAGTATCAACCAAAGCGGACAATTATAAAGCAATAACTGTTGAAAAATACTGCAGTGTCTAATTTTTAAAAAATGCTACATTCAAGAGTGGTCAAGTCTCAACCTGAGGTAAAGCGAACACAGTATTGAAATGGGAAACTAGAAAGCCATAATCGAAGGGGAGAGTGGGCTAACATTTTAATTTTCCTACAAGCAACTACTAAAAATTAGTATAAGGATTAGGATGGGTAAATAGAGCGAGATAAAGCCAAATACATGTACGTAAAATACGAAAACTAACGGCTGACGTAAACAAGTATGAATCGTTAGAAATATCGAGTATTAAAATATTAAAATAAAAATTTTGATAAGATGTGAACTTGAGTTTACCTGTCAGCTTCATCGAGAATTATAAATTTCTGGCGCCCGGGTGGTAGGGTAACCTTTTTCTGAGCAAACATTTTGATTCGATTCCGTACGACATCGATGCCACGGTCATTAGAAGCGTTTAACTCTAACACCGCATCTTTGTACGAATTGCCGAGAAGAGCACGGGCCAGACAGAGAATGCTGGTTGTCTTACCGCAGCCAGGTGGTCCCGCAATTATTATATGGGGCACGTTGCCGCTGCATGAGAATGATTCAAGACGCTGCACGGTAGCCTCATTCCCGACAATCTCTGACAGAAGAACAGGCCGGTACTTTTCTACCCACGGCACATCTAGACTGGGGGATGTTGCAGAAGGCTTAGGAGGATCAAGATCCGTCAAAACCTCTGTGGCCATTTCTTTAGCTCTAGAGCACATTGGTGACAGGAAAATCAGTTCAACATTTACTGCGAATGACTAAATGCGTAATACAGTATGAATGGCAAAAAGAAACACGGATAAATGGATACAATTAATTATTCACACATTGAATGGAGATGTCAGGTTTCGTAACGGGATGTATGCATATAGAAGAAAAATATAATGACAAAAGAATGCATCAAAGCATTTCAAGAAGAAAGAATAACGCGCTTTAACCTTATGCATACCATCATTGAACATTATAGCATAATACTCAAGTGTGGATAAATTAGGAATGACAATTTCCACGTTTCGTAGGTAAATTAATTAAAGCCAAAGTTTTCAAGGAAATTGCCGGTTTTGAGGATTAGGTGATACCATATCACTGAAGATGCATTTAGATTAGGGCATACGATCCACCTATGCATTAGAAAAGCACTAAATAATAACTGATTTTCACATATAAATGTGAAAAAGAACTCATAAACAGAAGACGGCCGACTTCTGCAAATGATTAGCATTTTAGGTCCAAAGAATGAAACTACGATCTGTAACAGAGATCACGATGATTATATTTTTAAAAAGGAAAAACCATAGTTGTCTTAAAATATAAAGTTGCGGTACTTTGAGACGCAATAAAGTGCAAGTTAAAACATAACTCCTTAAAATTGCAAGCACATAGTCCGTGTCAATGACACCGCATTTCATGATTAAGACCCAGTTTTGACCCAAACTACATTTAAGAAGACACATCCTTTTAGTGCTTCATAGAAAGTAAAACCACATAGCGATGTTAAATTGCATAGATAATAAAATGGAAAAAGCATAAAGACAACATTCTATTTTACAAAATAATTGCTAATACTGCGGTAAATAGGACACAATATTAATGCTGCACACAAGCTCAAACGACAAAAATAGGTGAAAACCGAACATGACAAACATTGAGAACGAACTGGTAGAAGACACGAATAAAGAGTATGTTGAATCATGCGGCACTAACGGTATAAAAAACACAAGTGGTGAATTACCTCTTGCATTGTTCTTTTGTTAAATAAAATCTGAATTTGAAAAATTAATATAAATTTGACATTTTTAACTTTTAAAAACAACCGCACCTTTGAATTAGTGCTAGGTTTACTTACAGATAATGTATTTCTCTAGGATGGTGAGGTAAGACATATATGGGGTTTTCCAATCCCTTCACAAACGTTTTCAACAACTACAATTTTTAATTAAATTTTATCAAAATGTCACTTAGGGATTCATCACTTACGGCCTCTAAATAGGAATTAAATAAATTGATCGCCGAGTACATATTGTTTATTGGAGTGACCTTTCAGCTTGCTGCTTTTTTCATGCGCATCTTGGCCGCATAACAAACCTCCACCAGCACCTAATTCATATTTTAATAAAAATATTCGTTTATTTTGCATTTTTTGTTCAATGATTAAAGAGTGTTGGAACAGATATGACAATAAATTAACTGTAAATATTCTAGTAAATATGTATATCGACCTGCTGTATAAATATAAATTGTTAGCCAAAAAACCTTTAATGCATCTTATTTTACTGAATTTAACGAAAAATACCAACAACGAATTTATTTTGATGCCATTCATTACTAAGAGCACATGTTTAAATTGCTCAGAAATCAGAAACGTCTGCATGGAAATATAAATACATAGTATTGAGCAGTACACTTATAACTTGAGTAAATTTTTATGGTTTTAAAAAGACATTCATTCTCTGATGCACTACACTTAATGTATAACACAGTGTATTTGCTTGTTTCAAGCTGCAAATTATGTCCGAATGCATAATTTTTAAATAAAAAATGGTTTGTCAATTTCTTGAAAAAAGGCATTGCGTACAATTGCAGCACTGAACTAACTCTTAAATTGGTGAACAATTAGTGATGCTTCAGGCTAAATTTATCTCACTCAAGACCTATGCATGAGGAAGTATTTTAAGGGAAGGTAAAATAATAAATATAATCCAATGGAAAAATTTTAACCTATAACCAATAATGGATATTTTCTTTAGAACAAAAAATGGTTGTTCATAGTTATATTCTAAGAATTTAACAGCAGACTGAAGTCGCAGATGCCACAGTTAGTAAAATCTGTCATGGTTATTTTGTGGATTTCATACTTAATCTTTGGTTGTAACATGTATATTTTCAGAAGTTGGCTACTCGTTAGCATCTATGATTCAAGCAACAGTGGAAAATTGAATTATGCATTTGTCACGCATGCCACCTTCCACGCCATCAAACGCTATTCATGCTTGGTAACTTCCTTCTAGTTTTATATGCTTTTAGGTTTGCCAAACAGTTAATATATGGATCTTGGCTTGTCCCTCGGATTCTGTCTTCAAGTTGGCCCTCCTTCTCCTCTATTCACCTTGTAATCATTCTCCAAATAAATTCTTTAAGAAGTTTCCTGTCTTCGTCCCATGACATGCTCCGTGTGTTTGCATGGACCATGTCTCTCGTGCAGACTCACAGGCAGTTCATCTCTTCTCTTAGGTCGAATCACCTCTCGCACGTTACATGTTACTGGTAATTGCGCTGGCTGTGCAAAATCGTAGTTATGCGAAGATACCTAAAGATAGATATTAAAAACTACCAGTCGAGCCATTTTTAATCATTAGAGTCGTTATTTATGAAATGAATCATGTCTGTAATATGTGCATAACGAGGTGTTATTTGTAGTGCATTATCATCGTCAATCAATTGTCATTTAATTAATTCTTTATCGACAAACATCCCTTGGTAATACTAGACTTAAATGCGTTTTATGGAAAACTGTAATGGAATCTGTTTATAGAAACTTGATCCAGATTAAGACAATACTGAACTTAATTGAATTAATTTAGCCGACTTATTTACAATATTAGAATCATTGGAATCATTAATTTGCCAATGAAAAGCCGTGGTGCCTAATATCAAGTAAATATTTCCTCTGATAAACTATGACACCAAATAGTCGTGAAGCATTTCTTTATTGTTGATTATGTACCAACCTCATGACAATAAAGTGCTACAGCGGTGACAGTTTAAGTTTTTTTTCAAAATCTTTCGTTTTTGGGCAAAAGAATGATGTGTATCATGATAATAGGCCTTAGAGGCACAAAACAACTGTAACGTTCTATTCGGTTCTAGAATTCCTTCGTCACATAGTTCCCACAATCATGCAATGCAATAGTAATAAACAAAAAGTTGTAGAAATTGTAAGACCTATTTCAGGTTACTATTTACTGTAAATATTTATTGAAATTCGCCTAATTTGAGAAACGGTGATATACAGTAATACTCATTTTTGACATTATAAGACTAAGCTTTCGTTAGAAAATTGAGTTTTTTACAAAATCAACAATTTTATATGTGACTACGTGGATTCTGAATTACAATATATATGGCAATTCGAAAACACAAACTATTCTTTACCACCAAGAGTGAACAATAACGTAAGGCAAATATATAATTAGAAAACGATGAAAGAATGTATTATTTGGAATCCTTTGATAGAATGGTGATATATTTTTTGTGCGAGAAATAAATTTAAGGATAATAAGAGGTAGAAGTCATGCAGAGAATATTTGGAATGACTAAAGGTAAATAGCAAATGAAATAAAAAAACAGTATAAATAGGAATCTACATGTGAATAAGAGCGTAAAAATTTATATGAATGCAAAAATGTCTAGTCAAAGTATTCATCCTTCGCACGGTAAAAAATTTGGAACGTCCTCTACTAACAGTATTTACTCACAGTAGATTGTAAAGTGCACAGGAAGCAGGATAATTTGTGTTTCCTTAAGTGAGTCACTAAACGCTCCCCAAAGAAGCACGTGTCTTTCAAATGCACAAATCAATAAAACGCTGGCTGTATCACTATTTCCGGTTTTAAGCATGCAGAGGTAGATTATGCATCCCACATTTTTTTCTCCATAAAGAACCGATAAGAGGCAACAAACCACTCCAAAATTATTTTCATTATCCGCCCCTTAGTTTTGGTGATAGAACCAAAAAGACCTAAAAATGAAGGAATTGTGCTCTATTTTCATAGGACAGGCGGGCGTCCAGATAGCTAGTGCTGTGTGGGAAATGTTCTGCCTTGAGCATGGCATTAGTCGCGACGGAACAATTCAATACGATCCCACACTAACAGAGCGAAATGAACTGAATACTGTATTTCAGGAGCTAACTCCTCGAGATGTCTACATTCCGCGTGCTGTGTTGGCTGATTTAGAACCCTCAGTTATTGGTAGGTTGCGAAAACGGTAAATGTTCAACTTAGACGTATAAAGCGATATCATTTAATTTCCATTTACAGCGTCTGAGCCCATACTCACCTTGTGTGACTGCTCCGTTTCGATTCGTCTCTTTGGTTTTTACTAATTTTGCTGTATTGGAATATTCAATATGTCAGTAATGTTTTCGTTAGGGTCATGCTATGATGGTGTAATTGGACACCTTTACACAGACTATTGTATATCTCTGGAAAATGAAGGCAAGAATCCGTTACTGTTTAGGAAGTCAATTCCATTGAACCAATTAAACATTTTCCGAATAATAATTTTGTATGAGTGGGATTCACGTGTCATTAATAAGGTCGTTAATATTGGTAATAATAAATGAGGTGGCTACTGCACGAATGTGTGATGGTAACACATCTTGGTTTATCAATATTTGTGAAATAATGCAAGCTATTTAAAAAATCAAAATTGGCCTCCTGTTACCTGAGTATTTACAATTACTTTACAATCAGTGTAAATATATTTTCCCCACTATTTTTGAGCACACCAAGTTTTGTTGAATGTCGCTAACAGAACGCGAAAAAGATTAGTGGATTTACTGTTTGTGTTTGCATTACTTTCTGATACCAAGTTAAATTTGCTTTGGCAACTTTCCATTATCCATTTATATGCATTTTTAGCAGGGACACAGATGTTCATTCCATTTATTTGTCTCAAAACCCTCAAACTGTCTGGAAACAAAACCACACTCGAATTTATTTTGAAAACGTTGTCTGTTAGTAAGGCGCTAGTATATTTCGGATCCGCTACCGATGATGGTCGGTGTGTTACCTACCACTCAAGTTATGCTAGCACTTTAGATAGGTAAAATTAAGCTTTCACACTCATACAATTTTTTCGTAAAATCTCTATTTAACCGTTAAGCATTTGGACCCGTTTAAGCATCAATTAAGCCACGTAGTTGGTGATTAGATGTGGTGGACTTGAATTTTTTCAACAATCCAAGCTGACATACTTGGCGGTGTAACGTAATCTCGAAAATAATACGCTTTCGCGAGTTATTTTCCGTTTTTAATTTTACCACCTAGTGTCCGTTTGGGGATTTCGATCGCAGGTACCTCATTGCAAATTATTTTTCTGGCAATAATTTCGAAATCGAGATCAGCTGCAATAATTTAACATCCCCTGTTGTAGTTGGTTCAAAGATTCCCCTTGTATAGCCTTTGTTTGACATTCAGCAGTATCTAACTTTCAATAATAAGAATAAATTACCAAGTTGCCGACTCATTAAGCTCCCTAACACCCAAAATGTAACTCTTAATTGTCAAAAATAAATTAACGGGAACTTTTAGAATGGTAATGCTCGTAGGCATGTTCAATGAAATGGAGAATTCAATTCCATTTGCAACGTTCAAACTTCTGTAACAATGCTGTGGTAGTTGACATTTTTACTTGACATATTAATTTCCAAGAAACGTAGTTTGAGTCAGATAAATACCAACCGTCAACCATGGGAGATGTTCCTACTTTTGTCTTTTCAATGTCACGATCAAGTGGGTGTGGAGAAACGTAGATTTTTAGGTGACCTGACTTCGATTTATGAATGGGAGCATCGTTTGGCAATACTGGCAAATTCGAAGCAGTTCAGACGACCATAGCACAACCTACAAACTGATTACTAGCCATAATTAATGGCCACCCAGAGCATATAAATCTTATAACGGTAGTAAGTGCGTAGCGACTTAGTTGAATTCTTAATGTGCTTCATCTAAGAACGTTTGGTTAAATAGGGTTGGTTATGGAGTCCTTGAACACTACCTCACCTGTTTGACTAATATCTTGCCTAATGGGAACGCGGCGATCTTCAAACGTATTAGTAGTTGACAACCTTTCTAATTTATGCTTGCTTGATAAATATGGCTTCCTGGTGGCTAACACCTGTCTAAACCCCATAGATAAGTGAATGGGTGGACTAAAAAGAGCATTCTTGCTCTGGATGTAACCACCGGACTTGAGGTGTTTCTTGGTCAAGTTAATTGAATGAGACTAAGCCGTCCTTCGGTGGACTAATGTCCGTTTTCTACATCCAGGTCACGTTCTTGGAGACGTTTTGCCGTTGACAGCATTGAAATTCGTGGCATGTGAACTGCTCATTTTCCGTGCAATTGTTCCCGTTTTCATACAAGTTCCTCACTCTCGCATAATTGCTCGGTCGTTGACTTTTTATTTCAAGAACTACTCTTGACACAAATATTGAGACATTTGTATTGAAAAGTATTTGACCCCAATCGATATGTTTCATACCACACAAACTTTGCTGTAACTTGGAATATCAACCGTGATTAATGGACTCAGCATAGATTTGTCCGGATGTCAAATCTATCAATGCAAAACGTTAGATCTTAAAGAATATTAATTTGAAAAATACGACAAAGACCAGAATGCTTACAACCGAGACTTCAGAATGTGAGACCCAAACAGCGGAATCTAGCTAGCATACGTCATTCCAAAGATCTCATTCTAATGAATGTGTTACAATTTCATTCAATATACGCCCGCCAAGTCTCGATCTGAACAAAGACAACAATGAGCTCATTATCCTGTCTGCTTTTTTGTTTGCAGCCAATACACTATTGTGCATTAATGAACTAGATTACTCGAAATGCCACATAAAAACGGACAATGCTTCAACTATACCAGTCAACTTCCCTTACCTAACAAAATCCATAATTATCGTTGCGTATTAAATCAAACCGTACATAGGTCATGCAGCGTTTCCAACCGTTCTTCTGTGGACTAAATCATTTGGTGCTTTGGGTTCCTCACATTGATTTGGGTATTCCATCTCAATATTGTTCAAATTGATAAATAACAGATTGTGAGGGTCACCCAAAGCGCAAAATCTTAAAGACCGATCCAACCCAATTAAAGGGTTTTTTATTAACTTGGATGAACATCCTGTTGACAGGACAAACAAAGCCCAAATAATGGGTGCATGTTGGCAGCGTCTGGACGTAGCGATAGCCGAGTCCCCCGAACTTGCGTACACGTGTGTGTGTGTGTGATAATGGCCTCTCACTAAAACACATTAAACACTGGCATTTTAATTATTCAATCTGTAGACGAGATTCGCGATGGTGCCTATAAAAACCTCTTCAACCCAGAAACCCTCATCGCTGGTATGGAAGACGCTGCTGGCAACTTCGCCCGCGGCTACTACACCCTCGGGGGCAAGGCTGTGGGAGCACTGACCAATGCAACACGTCGCCTCATCGAAAAGTGCGAAAACTTTCAAGGAATAATCGCTTTCTCCGCGCTTGGTGGTGGGACTGGCAGTGGACTGTTATCAATGTTCCAGGAACGCGCTAGCCTAGAATTTGCCGGTCGTCACACGCTGCAATTAAGCATCATACCTTCGGACCAGCTTGCGGTCGGACCCGTCGAAGTGTATAATTGTGTCCACCACCTTTACCATTCCTCTGATCACTGCGACCTTAGCATTATGTTGGATAATTCTGCCCTCTACAACATGTGCACAAAAGAATTAGCAGTGCTGCGTCCAACTTACACCACAGTTAACCGAATCATTGGTCCAGTTGTGGCGGGCGTAACATCAACAATGAGATTCAAATGTTACCTAAATGCAAATATTAACGAATACCTCACGAATCTCATTCCGTTCCCTGCTATCCACTACCCAATGGTCACCCTTGTTCCATTCTGTACCAATATGGAGGCAGAACGTAATCGGTATACGACGCAGATCCTAACACATATGGTTTTCAAGCCAGACTACCGGACCGTCTCAACGATACCGGACGATGGTGTGACACTGTCAACGTGTCTCACTTATAGGGGACAACACAGTATAGCTGAGGTGGCAAAGACGATTGAGGAAATGAGAGAGGAGCGTCTAACCCTCGTCGATTGGTGCCCCACTGCGTTTAAGGTGGCTTACACACCACAGCCACCCACTACGGTACCGGGTATGGGTCCAGACAAAATTACCAGGTCACTCGTCATGATTACGAATAACACGGTCATCTCCGATGTGTTCAACAGGATCGCAATCACATTTACCAATTTATTCTCCAAACGAGCCTTTTTACACTGGTGAGTAAATCAATGCTTTAAACCATAGAGAAACATTCCACTAAGGGCCTCCAACACGGTACATTTGTCAAGCTCGGTACACGAGATACATTTCCCTCATTCTGCTCATTTATCACTTTTAAACGTAGGAAATGGATTCACTGCACCTATGTCACACCAACTTATTCTCAATTTTCGAGGTTTACGAGCATTTCACGAAGCTAAGGAATGTCTGCCGATCGAATCTCATGAAAAAATAAATTCAAGAGACAATAACACGAGTGGTAGCTTTTTGAGTCTCACAATAAATCAAACCTCCCGTAAAAAAAGATTTTGTGTCGATATATGCTTTCGATTAGAGTAATACTATCCGTCGGTATACCGATAATTGAGTTCGCCTCAAGACAAAACCTAAACTAAAACACAACATAATTTGGAACGTGTTAAAATTAGGTGCGTAGTAAAGAAGTGTACCGATTAGTAGATCTAACCAAGCAATCAGAAAAAAATGCAGAATCTTAAGAGTTGAAAAACTAGCCTGGAAGATGTCGTATTTCCACCGGGAAGCCACAATTACTATACCTTCTGGGAAGTAATACATGTGTACTGAGACGGTGACACACCAGGCTATAAAGTAGTATTGGGTTTTCTCAAAAATGTACTTTCCCAAAGCGTAATCATTGCAAACAACAGGCGAACAATTAACCTTTAAATGTGATGAAAACCAGACAAAAACTATGTAAATCAGCGTGAAGGTTCGGGAATTCCACAAATATATTTAAAACGCATGAGAACTCTCAGGAAACAAAATTAAAGATTATTTATCAATTGTTGGGACCAATGGCCTATTGCGGACATTAATGAATTAACCCAGGAACACGCTTACAAATGGAGAACAAAATACAATAATTGGCAAGTGAACGGAAGAGGAGGTTAAATCTGCGATACATTTACATTCTGTTACGAGCTACAAAATACCATAGAACTGCTAAGACAACAGTTTCGCTTATTTTTGCTTAGGTATGTTGGAGAAGGAATGGAAATGGACGAGTTTAACGACGCACTGGAAAAGATACGCACGACGGCATCGGACATTGCGGCGCTTGAGGCCGAAGGTGTCAGCAAAAAACAAAAAGAGGACGACGCCACCACGACAGTACCAAGGAAGTTAGGTGGCTCCGTAAGCAAGACAGACACTTCAAATTCTGCAGGACCAAGACGTCTAATTACAAGAGGAACAGGGAACAACTCGGCTCCCGAGCCTCCAATACACCAATTAATGAACTACCAAGAGTGTCCCATTTGGCTCGAGAAAAGTGGGCGAACCCGACCACGGCTGCGCAAGGGAAAGGACAGAACCCCCCTAAAAGACCAACTAGGTGACATCTACCTCACTCCGAAGTTATCGGCAACATAACTCAGTGGCTGAGACCAAACGAAACACTGATTTTGGTCAGACCAATTACACTGAATGAACAATGCAAATTTATTTTCAAGACCGACACTTGCACAATGGGGGAACCCGAATAACCGACGGTCGTTCATTACCGTTTACCTTTACCTAGTGTGCCTAATAGATACTGGATTGTAGATCGGTGGGTACGTTACCCGCCATGGGTGGAACAAAGACTAATATTCTCTAGAAGGAAGTCGATGCAGGCCCAAGTCTAGAAGTAGACTTCCAAAAAACGGCGCAAGAAGAGTAGCCTGTTGCAGTAAACGAAAGTGATTCAACTTAATTGAGATTCTGGAATAAATGCCCAACAATTATGGCAAGATCTCAGACTTCCCTTACTAATTGGCGACTATCAAAGTGTAACACAGCCACACGTAAACGTTGCTAGATGTTTTCCGCGTAGGTAATCACAGTACCGTTACACGCGTGCTGTACAATTGCGCAGCAACCTAACTAGTGGCATATTAAGACATCAGATTTTAAATTATGACCCAGGCAAGGTAACTATCGAAACCCTTCACACAGATATGAGAAAACCAAGTTCAAATGTATCCACATGGCCTTTATTCAGAAAATTCAGCGCCTTCGTCTCATTTGAACCAAGTTGTTGCGTTTCCATGCAGCATGCCGGGACCCACCGATAGTTTTGCTATAACCATAACCCTTTCCAAGGCCGCGAGATTTTCGAGTTGCAGACGTAAGACCACGTTGCTCCCGATGTTTTTTGTTAGCTTTGCAGATCCAGCGAATAGCAGGGTCGCGACGAATTGCAGGGTGGTTTGGATCGACGCAAATTACCTCGAAGAATTTGAATGTACTGTCCTCTCCAACCCAGTAGGAATTCAAAACGCGCAGAGACCCGCATTTCCGTCCAACGCGATCCTTGATAAAGCATGTGATATAATTAAGGTGCCTACCTCAGCAGTCGCCTGAATCGAACGTTGATTTTTAAGTTGGTTGACACCCTCATTCGTCGGTTTCCCGTAGGTGGCACCTTTCGGCACTGGTCGCTTGCGCCCACCCCTCCTGACCCGAGTGCGGTATATAACGTATCCCTGTTTTGCCTTGTAACCAAGGCGTCGAGCCTTATCTGGACGTGAGGGGCGGCTAACACGAATCGTCTTATTGCACTGACGGTATTCCCAACAACGCAATCGTAGAAGGTATCGCATCACATCAGACTGCTTGTGACGATACAATTCCTGCATGAACTTGTAGGCACCCATCGCTATTCAAAGACAAATTACGATAAGACGTTAATAAATGCTAGGGGTAGTGGGCTACTATACAAGAGAATAAAAAATTCAGTATTGTAACGGCAAGCAGGAAAACTAACATATCTGCATTGATTAGGATACTGATGAACAATTAACTACCACACACCCAAACACAAACAGGTAAACAACTGCAAAATAAAAGAGTATGAGACGAACTCAGCGAAAAAGCGCAGAACACGCCAAGACAACAAGTGAAAGAAGTGGGCGCTAAAATTGACCTATGATCGTTAAAACAAACTTGCCTTAAAATCAATTACAAAAAAATGAATTTTTAATGCCTCACCAATATTCACCTAAATTTTCAACTCTAATATTTTTAGCAGGTTTATTCTTGCAGCAGTCCTAAATTACAGTATTTCCATTGTAAGAATCTCTCAATAACGACCTGGTTTTAAACCACCATCTCAGGAAATATAGGATCCTTTAAGGAGAATACAGAGATTGTAGAAAGAAATAACTATGAATGCCTAATATTTCGTTTTTGTTATTAGACATTAGTTAATTTTTCTAAATTCTAATCATAATAACTATGCATTTAAATCATATACAATTATACGTATATTTTATGCAAAAAAAGTGTATGTCCATAGTTGAAGTAAACAGCATGAACTAGATATTATTTGGTATTTCATTATCAATTTATCAAGATAATTTAAAAGTAAGGGGTCCAGCTAATGTGTCTAAGTTACATTCTTCAATGACACGAAGTAATGAACATGTATTTCATACTTTGTGCGTTAAAAACAAAGACTCATATTATTCTTCACAATTATGCGATTTGCACAAAAACTCAATGACGTAATGCTATTTTTTAAAATGTAACTTTTAGATATTTATCAATACGATTGTTTTCATGTATTTCTAGAAATATTGAACTGATCCAGCTTATTCATTCTAAAGTCACCAGCCTAGAAGTTTTAATAATACAGAGATTATCGGATAATCAAGACTCCATTTGAATCTGGATAAAAATTATCAACCTTCTTTCTATTGCAATGCAGCAGAAATACATATCCAAGGTACATCCATGTTATAAACACATAAACTAATAAATTTAAAGCGGGATTTCGCTCGGTTCCTAAAAAAATTTAGACTTATGAAGTTGCTTTTTTACTACGTAGTTTTTTTAAATGTTGTCATTCTTGATTTGAGTACTTTATATGCTTTGTACATAATATGCTATGGTATGATTGAGTTACACATGCATGCTTCGCAGAGTACAAAATTGTATGAAATTGTACTACAGTGTTAAATAAAATTTTTAATACCTGCCAATACACGAATTAAGATAGTGAATTTTCGAATTTTACCCTAAATGAATTAAACAGTGGTAATCTCGGAGTAATGCAAATGGAAAATTTGGGCGGAAATTTAATCTAATTAGATTTGCCAATTAATTGCATGCCTTTTGCAGACTTGGTCTAATTTTTGTATTTGGTCCCCATTTGCTTGTCATGGTAATTCCCTCTGATGGTAAATGAAGTAATATAACAAATATTTTGTTTTTAAGATGCTATCATAAAGCGGAGGCTTTTACTAGAAGGAGAAAGCGGTTTGGATGATAAGCGACTTGCTCTCCTACTGAAGGATTTTTTGAAGTGGTCTTCTGAGGACGACTCTAGCGATATAAGGTACCTATCTTACTCTTCTGCACGGATTAGTGCGGGCGCTTATCAGTCTATGGTGGAGAAAATTGTTCAGTGCGAAAATGCAATGGAACAGGCGCTTTTGATTCAAATCATGAACATCGAGCAATCCAACCGGTACACAAAACTCTTGGAGGATATAGGTAGACTTAAGTATTATGTAGATTAGTTTAACTAGACAAGTCCATAGAGGAAACGCGTTCTCAGATAGATGAATACCGAGAATGTCTAAAGGAAGCTAGGGTTATTCGCAAGAATCGTCAAGGTATTCGTTTCTTTTAACTGGTATACTTATTATTTAGAGTACCATAATCTTGCGAAAATTGTGCAAGAATATCCTAATCGACAGGAAACATTACAGTAGTTTTGTCTTTGTGTTATTGCATTACTTAGTTTTGGTTTTAATGTTAGTTTAATCACCACCAGCATTCTTATTCGTAAAGCGGTTTTTCCTGACCACGTCAGGGTTGACTAGCATTTTAAATAAATCTCTTTTGAATAATCCTAAGATTTAACAAATTTTAGTCTAATTTGTGGTGTTACACAACTTGTTTGCTTACATTTTATTCTACGAGATAAATGTAGTATTGTCCATAGCGCATTGGCGATAATAAACAAAGTCCCAACTTTTTTATCTATAGCTAACATGCATACCTGTGTAAAACTAAACCTCTTAAAGTAGAGATTGTCAAATTTTTTGGGGGTGAGTAATTTTGTTTTACTCTGAATCTGGCGTTTGAAGTGTTTCGTCTCTTGAATTAATCGCGAGGAAATGCGTCAAAATGTTCCATATATCTACGGCTCTCATATTCACTAGTCAGCCTTCTGTTAATGCATCGTATTCTCTTATTTAAAGTCTGCTATTTGCTTCTTATGTATACAAGTAGCTGCATTTTTCGTCTGATGCTTGTCCCCAAATTTCAGGAAAATTAATAAAATGAAGCGTGAACTAAGTGACTTGGAGAACATCAACAAAAAGTGTGATGAAAAGATAAATCTTCGTAAGAAGCAGTTCCACTTATTTCTTGTTGCTCTTCATGATTTGAAGAAGATAGTCGATCGTAAGTTTAGGGGACATGAGCCCCCTGATTTTCTTGAATGCCTATTAAAGAAACTTTTTTGTGTAGAAGATGGATTATTGATTGACTCCAGCGACCATGTGACTGCAGACCTGGAAGAAACTATGGATGTGTCTTAGGAACTTGTACGCCTTGTCGAAATATACACACTTGCTTCCACTTTGGTTTGAAGCAGCATGACCCTTATTTCGTGTAAACAAGTTGTGGGGCTTTTAAAAGCAAAACTCAAAGCTTGGAGTGGTAATTCGTTACTATATGTCTTGGAATGAGATATCTTCACTTACGCAATCTAGGGATGCTCTCAACGTATCTACTCGAACTTTATTAACTGCCACGTGTGATGATTGCGCAATTGACAACTGTGCTAAACCGAATAAGCGCACCTGTGGCATGGGCCTGTATTTTTTCGACATTGAAGTCGGCTTGCTCAATGATACCGGACTTAAATGGAGAAACCTAGGACTTGGGCCTGAAAACGTGAAAAGGGGCTACACCGTTCGTAGATGCAGTGACTCCCAGTTTTGCAACCCCTAATTCTCTGGTCTAGTTATCTCATTTATTTTCGGGGCGGTTACGCGCACCTTATCGCAACAATTTTAGTTAGCACGTTTGGCGACACTTAGATCTGGCAAACGGCGTCGTCTCCGTGGTTATATATTGGCTATGATTTCTTAGAGGAGGGTTCCTAGCACATTTTTCGGAAGCCATTGTGCGTCTCAAGTCGACGACTTACTAGTTACAGTGCTTGTCACTGAAGCATCGATGCTTACCACCGCACCCGTGCTCATCAAATGCAGTACAAGCTTAGTAAAAATATAGTGCCTTGTATTGATAGTTAAAGTAAAAAGTGCTAAAAGCAATTATAACAGATGTGGAGAACTTCGAATCTGGCTTGGTGAAATTCGAAGGAATTGACATAGGAAGGTGGCGACCACTAATTGAATATCGTGTATTGATTTCATGTCGACATTTTCGATGGTATCGGTCGTTTTATGCCACTGTGGAGGAAAGGGCGCAGGAATCAAGTGGAGAACTGGAACACCTAAAAAGACGGTAGTAAGGGTGTGAGACGCGGCACACCATAACGGGACAACACGAGGAATTACAATACCAAGTCTACGCGACACACAAATTGAAATCCTTAACTCGATTTTACGAAAATGGTGAGACGGCGGACCGCCTGAAACCAAACTCATTTCAAATGTCATGCTTTAGGGTATGGCGAACGAACGGCGATAATATTGATATATTCCTGTAAAGCTAAGGAATACATAATGTAGGGTGTAAGCTACAGGTTCCGATCAGTTAGATATTTTAAATGAGATCATTAATTTGAAAGCAGTACCAGGCATGTATATACCCATTACTTTAGGGGCTTATCTAGTAATATTGAAGGTGTTACAACTCTAACTCTACAACAGGCAAGCCGTAAGAGATTAATTCGCCCCCCAAGATGACTTCCACCTAGTTAAACGTTAACGGGTAAGAGGTGTAGGAGTAGCGGGCGCACAAGATTTACATAAGAGCCCTAAACTAGCATGTTAGATGACAAGACAAGCAGAGAAAGGCCACTGCGAAATTTTGATCAAAGATAGAAACGCATTGCCTCTGTCGAGAAAAGGTTTGTGGTCGTCCTGGATGTCGTCACGGATAACAGAGGAGAAATATGAACGTCCGGGACCCGCACCAAATCCGTAAGTACTGGGTAAAAATAGCGGCTTAGAAAGATTCTCTAAAACAAGAAAAGTAAGAACATATAAGTGGTTTAACTCTGCAAGACGTATTCATGTGCCATATAGAAATACGGAACAACGTGATACAGCAGGCAAAAAATTCCAATTACCTATTTTGGAAAGCATGTCGTAAATGCGTGAATCGCAGTGCACATACTGGGGAAATGGGTGCCCAGCAGCTCCTACTAGGTCCAAGAGAACAAATAAATCCTAAAATA
This sequence comes from Mesocestoides corti, assembly GCA_900604375.1. Lineage (NCBI taxonomy): Eukaryota > Metazoa > Platyhelminthes > Cestoda > Cyclophyllidea > Mesocestoididae > Mesocestoides > Mesocestoides corti. The sequence goes on from UXSR01000110.1 coordinate 21,819, forward strand.
AGAATTATGGTAACGATGCAAACTCGAGCGATAAGGTTTAAGTAACAAAGCAACACGAAGTGTGAAAGACCTGTCCTTTCAAGAACGCAGCAGCAGCCAATGAAAAAGGGGGAAATATTATTTCCCTAAAACAAATCGGTACTGGGAATCTTAGTTGTAAGTTGAATACAAACTCGTCATGAAAAGGTCACTGAAAGACGATATTCTTACGAAACTTAAGAAGTGGCAACTAAATTAAGATTAATTAACAGAAGTGGCACAAAAGCCATGAACCATTGAAAATGAAAATCGTACTAAAGGATACAAAAATAAACATTGACAAAATTTTAAATCAACTGCCAAAGGGAGGACAAGGTGGCTAGCACAGAACTTACAATCCTGCTAAGGTCACTGCAACCTTCTGAGTTTGTGCGAGCCATTTTTTCAGCAAGATGACGAGAGCCGTATAGTGAGTCTGTATCCGTCCACACTTTAAAGGCTTCCTCGCCATCGAAAAAAATCAAATTCACAGCAATGTCGGCCTGAAGTCAATAGACATGGTCAGTAGAATAGTTGCTTGACGCTCTGGGATGAAAATCCTCACAAGACAACATAAATGTCCAATTACGAAAAAAAGTGGAACTAAGGGAAACCCAAACAAACTTAGTTGCAAAGGCGCAAAATGAGCCAAACTACTCGAAAGTAACCTTTGACAAAGGCAGAACGTTGGGTGCGAAGCAAATTAAACAAAAACATTTTCCATGAACATATATGGAGCAACAAATTGCAAAGCCGCTAACTTTGGAGGCTTGGAAGATATCGACGAGGCTACTGGCAATATTCAGGATGATGGAACAGGGAACTGCAGAATCAATGGTTCCAAAGAAACCATCCAAATTTTTTGATTCGTAATGGCAAGCAAGAATGATTCGACGGGAGGCGGCCGGCTTATTTATAGCAATTATGTTGGTGAAGACCCTTTCTCCAACAACAGTAGATTCAGTAAACGAATCTTCACTAACTTGCCAGCCTCTCTCATGGAGCTCACGTTCGATAAACTAAAAGTCATAAATCAGGTGCATTAACGAACCTCGCGGACAAGCCTGTGATTTTCCGACCCAACCGGGCGGATTCGGTTAATTTTACTCAATATTTGCCCGAATTTTTGCATGGATAGCCGCTCTTCAACAGTTTTAACATCCGGGAAAGTAATTTCGTGGTTTATAATAGTCTAAAAGAGATTAGGAGAGAACGTCCCAGCAGGTACCTCCAAAGGAGTGACTTTAGTACAATCGGAATATCTTTTCTTTTTTGAAACATAAAAACAAATATATAGAAATAGAGCGCAAAGAAGAATGACAACTCTGGTGACTGGCATCCTAAGGGCTTACAACGTGTCAACTTCAGACCGCCCCCAATTTGTTTCCGAAAGCAAATACATATAGGAGTGTGCGACGTATTTTAAAAGCGCAAACATATTAGACCGCGTTGACCTCAGCCAATCCTCTGTCTCTCTGCGATTCAATGGCATGCGAGGAAGATATGCTGCCAACCAGAGAAAGACACGAATGAGGAGCAGTATATAATAAGCGGTGTGGTGGACGCGGATAGACGGCTCATAGCGTATGGTTCTGCCTTGGGAGTGGTCTGTAAAGGTTGTTCTCCTGTACCAGTCTTCTTCAGGCAATGTCCCGGATATTCTCCATTATGTATTCTGCAAACTAAATAGGTTTTCTAATTGAGTAAAAAATTCCATTCCCCAGGTCTTCTGTCAAAATGGATTGAGTAGGCTTTTATGGCATTATTATTATTATTATTATTTAAAACGTGTGTTAATAAACTGCACATGTATTATACACCTATATAATATAGGTACTAACATGTCATATTACGCAGAAAATTGCAGAAATCGAAGAAAATTGTCCCAGAAATTCCACATTTCATTATTTATAAATAATTAACGCCTAGGGAGCATCCATACATAATCCCGCAACACTAATTTTTAAACCTTATACCCACTTATAAAATCAATGTTCTCCCTGGGGCAAAATCTGCAGCAAAATCCGCCATCTATCGATTAGTTCATATGCAGGTGATTTTGCCGACGTTAATTCCAGGGTGTAAGTTTTGTTTCTATCCAAGCCACCGATTGCCTTTCTGGAACCTGGTAAGTGATTCAAATATTTTCAGCAATAATTTTTTAATCTTGTAAACTCTCTCAATACTTTGCATAAGCTGCGTAATATTTCGATATCATTAACAAATCAAATCAATGAAAACGTTGTTACGTTTAAACCTATGCTAATGTAAGAGTAGCCCCAATAGACCCTTTTTGAAAAAAATAGTTAATTGTGTCGTGGATTTGTGGTGACATAAATTGTGATTTCAAAAAAACTATATGTCATCTTTTTTTCTGTTTCACGTAATTATCTTGTCAACAGGATTAACCAATCAAATATTCGGATATTGTACGCGGAATTTCGAGTTTCCTTTTTCGTTTATGAAAATGGTTGAACCAGCGGTAACTGTTCCGTCATCTGGACTGCAATTAAAGCTGCTGCAAGCAATAAAATCAAAGGGGGTCGTTCAGGAACTTAAGGTACTAACGTTAATTCGAGTAATTTCTTCTTAAAGTGTAATCTTAGACAAAAGTTGATCGCAGAGCTTTACTTTGCGCAATCACAGCAGCGGGAAATAAAGTCAAACAATGATTATTCTAACTTTGACAAAATCGCTTACAGTCTCTGTCTGGAATATCTTCAGATGAATAACTTCTCTTTTTCTTTGAGTGTTTTCGTTCCAGAAACCGGGATGCAAAGTGGTTCCGTACGCTTGCTTTTCGCTAATTTCGTGTAGGTATTTTCAAGAATAGAGCTAATAGATTCTTTAAAGTTAAAAGAGTTGTGCAACAATAATGAACACAAAGTATGTTAATATCTCTACAATTATTGATAGCTCTTGATTTTGTCAGATCCTTCTACAAGTCTTCTGCAGAATATTGTATCATTTTTGATGTCATTGTCAATGCCTATTACAAAGGATCAATGCATTCAAACTGGATTTGATTTTAGAGTCTTCTGTTATGGTATGTACGAGCAAAATTTGTGTACGTGTTATCTACTAAGAATCCATCAAGTGGGGTCAATTGGAAATAGTTTCATAAGACCTGGAAGTGTTTTTTTTATTCTCAACTATAAATGCTCCTCTTTATGTAAACTTGTGATATTAGATAAGTTTTACACTGTAGACGTTTTGAAGTACTTCTATCGTTTTTGAAATTCTAGGGGCCATTTTTGCAGAAATAAAATAAAATGATTGTTCGTGGGCAATTCAATTGTGACGCATCTATTTTAGTTTCACTAGCTGTCACGTTAGAAGACAAAAGGGTATAATTGTTTTTTAAATGTTACACAATGAGTCTCTTGCCATCGTATGATTGGGTGTAAATCCTTTTTAGGTTAACCAAATTTAATATAATAGTTGTTTGTTTCTTTATTAAGACAATCAAATCCATGAATTTGACTCAAAATTTAGCAATCAACAAATCACAGACGCTGAGGTGGTACGGAAGACCTTTGAGAAAAAATTACAGCAATGTCGCCAAGAAATGGAGGCGCAATTTCATATGGATTTTTGCATCAAGGTGAGACAACTTGATGACTGCCAACTTGTAATTGTTCTGATTATACAATATTCGCCCAATATTACACAACAGTCAAGAAGACGGCTCGTGCATTATGCATTCTCTTACATCAAAGCGTTCGCACATTAGTGAAAAAACAGACCATGCAAAAGTCGACACTAAAAAGCAAACTACGGCGAATTGTATTGTGAATACCCTGTCAGACTGTTATATTCTTATTTAAATTTGGAGTAATTTTTTGGGTCACGTTACATGAGTATTCAGGTCACTAAATGTCGGTGTAAGATTTTCAGTTTTGTGACATGTCATTTTGATTAATTTCCAGACACTAGACTTCAAGCAAAACACGGTAAATGAAATTAGAAAAGAAGCAGAACTCTCTGCAATGGCCTTGTTGAATGAAAAACAGACCTATGTAAGTGTTCCTGTTCCGTATATAATCTAAGCTCTGATGATAAAATCTGTTAAACGCATTTTTATAAAAGCTTGAAGAAATTTACATGGGCCAGAAAGCTGTCCTTGAAGAACGCGAACGGCATTTGAACAAAAAGTTAGAAAATGACAGAGAAGAGTGTGAACGTGCGGCTTTTCTTCAGCGCCAGATGCTAGCGGCGGAAATCGAAGCAACTCGAATGCGTGCCGATAAAGCCCATCAATCTGAAATTGAGTTTGAAAGGTATTTTTCATTAAATGATTTCAGTAGTCATTGTTTGAAATAAGCAATATTTAAGCCCAAATTCTCTGATTCAAATAATGGTGCAATACCAGGATCAAAAGTACATAATCACGAAAGTTTTTTATTGGATTTGTTGAGTTGAAAGTAAGATTTGTTTTCCTCATATATTTGATCGCGTAGTATTAACTTTTGTGAAATTCCTGCCGCAAAAGAATTCCTTAATATCATAAACTGCACTGGTTGGGAACTATAACCAGACACACGTGGTGTAGAGCACCGCATTGGCTGAGTGCAGACGAAGGACTGCCATAAAGAGCTGTTTTGTATATAATTTGATCCATTTTTCCTATGTCTGTACCTAGACTCAAAACAAAGATTTTCCATGCACCCATTCGTGATTTCATAAATAAATTCGGTTAAGTGTATTTAACCAAATCACGATCATTATTATCTGCCAATGTAACTAGCATTCACCACTTCACTTCAGAATGCTTACTGAACTTCTCATAAATGTTCATAGTTAATATTTCACTCTTCGATGCGCGTCATGTTTTTGGGATAGTTTTGACCAGGTAAATTCTGCATCAAATGGAGGCCATTTTTTGGCACTGAGCCAAATATCTTGGCTTGGATGTCCAAATTTATGAATATGTTCCTCAATAGTTTGTTTAGATTTCTGCTGATTGAATTGCATGAGGATTGAAATCAACACCTTTATCTATGTATCGGTGAGATAATTATTTGTCTTTTCGGTGCAAAACCAATCTCCCTGTCTACGTTTTGTGTTTACTTATCACAAGCGCCTTGATAGGGTCCAGACTCAAAATAAATCCTTGGTTATTGTCTCGATTATTTACTATTGGGACTGCTGAGTCAGAATTCCGCAAAGTGCATTTATTGCTATTAATAAATTAAATTATTCCATGGTGCATTTATTTAGACTGAAGAAATCCCTTCAGGAGGATATTCAACGACAGCGTGCTCAGCTTGAACAAAAAGAACAGAAGTTATTGTCCAAAGAACAGGAATTGGATGAATTTATCAAAATGGAGGTAGAAAGGTTGGTAGAGTTATAGTGAATGGTTCCATTGTTCATCACTTGTTTCTTTATTCTACTTGAATTCGAATTTTTATTAAACTGTGAACCAACTTCATTTTTCTTTTTTTAAGTGCAGGTGCTAATTATATATCCAAGTTTCGTGGATTCATACTTGTAACGTGTTATCATGTTTACTTAAACTAAACCATTGTTATTTTTGGTTGCACAGTTATCTTAGGCAAAGTTTTAGCATGTGTTTCAACCAATTAAGGCCTGACAACAAGCCTTCGTCTATCCGTATGATAAAAAACACCGGCCCGTAGTGCTCCCGTTTAGCTATGTGAGAGACCAACGGGTGGGTACAACTGTCAAGGGGAAGAAGTAGATTTCGTAGAGAGAGGAGAATCCTTTGTCATGAGTTGGTTTTTCGTATCTCTGACAGAGTGGAAATGAACTCTTCAAAAAGTTCCCTAGACAATTGGCTAACTCTATTCTTCGACTGCCCGGCATTTAAGATTTATAAGGTTATTTATTAGTTTCCTGTCATCAATTAGCTGTTACTTAAATCATATTTTGTTGTTAAAAATTACGCAGATTGTTGCTTGACTTCCAGATTGCGAAAATCAGATGAAATTGACCTGCTGCATAGGAAGAGAGAGTTGGAAGTTTCAGAATCCCGAAATTTAGGTATAAAATCATTGCTTTTGATTATTTACTCATTCATTACCATAACAAATCAGTAATTGAAGTTTACACTTAGTTGAAAAAAATGCACTGGAGACCCAAAGAAGGCAAATACTAGCTCTTCAAGAGGAGGTTTCAGAAAAGTCGGTTCTTTTTTCACAGATGGAAGTGAGTCAGCATGTTCTGCTTCCCTTGAAACCCCACCGTATGTTTCATTTTATAAGGGCATCCATGTAAAAATTTTAGATAGCCGATTACAAGGCACTTCAGATGAAGCTTAGCGCCGCTACAAACGAAATAAATCTTCTCAAAGAGTAAGTTCTCGAGCGCGATTTCCTTTTCTACTCTGACTGGTTCTGGCAGTAACACTTAGCAAACAATGAACACTTCTGAGTGAATCCTTGGTCGTTGTCAACAGTAACTATTTCTTTTATAGGCATTTGGGTCAGGCCTTCGAAGAAATTGAACGCCTAACAAAGGGTTTGTCATTTGTCATCAATTGAAGTTTTGAACAATACAGTGTTTGTGTTTGCGGTTGGTTGCGAAAACGAGTTTTGGTAACGATATGGAATATTTTAGTAATTGAACGGTTAATTGTAAACCACTTGGGTTGATAATTTCACAGATGGAGCCTAAAATTTAAATGCAAAATATTATGACACTATATCTGTTTACGAAAATTCTGCAGTATTATGGACCGCAAAACAAAGTTTTGAAATCTAAGAATGGTGCGCAAACGTATTTCCTGCTTAATTTTACAGACGCAGCAACACTGCATTCTGAGCGAAATCGTCTTGCTGTCACACGGCAGGAAAATGAACGCTTGAGATCAAAGCTCGAACAGGAGCAGGCAGATAGCAGACATGAAAGAATCAAACTCAATATGAAAATAGATGACTTGGTAAGCCAATAATTCACTCAACTTTGATCAAGTGATTTAAATCCTGTTGCATTTGCTTATGAATTTCATTCTATTGAAGTAGAAACTTATAGGAAACAATATTTTGTGGCACATTTATTGCAAATATTAGTGGATGTACTCCTGCATGACAGCCACTGTGACTAGCTTAGACTTTTCCAGCCATTTGCTCGATAAAACGGAAATTTAGAGGAGATAACTTCCTGCATGACTTCACACTGGAACATGTTCGCTCTAGCTATAAACTCGATCTGGCCACCTAACCCTCTAAGAGCGCACTACCGTGGCGGAAAGTGTCTATAGGTCTTAGTTTGTTGCGGTCGGGTAGATGGAAACACGTCACCGAAAAACGTTTTATGTCCATTTAAGTATATAAATAATTTTGGTAAATATCTCTTAAAGTAACTTTTGTTGCCTGACTAAATAGCAAATTTGAGAACATTTTCCTCAGCTTTAAAGTCTTGTGGACTTTGATCAAATATATTTTGCCGACCAATTCGAACGCATTCTTTTTAACCATACTGACCGCTTTTCTTATTGACAATCGAAAAGCTAGTTCACTCAGTTTACTCGTTGGCTTAATTCAGCAGAACAGTGTGATGATTGAGTTTGTCCAACATCGACTAACGTAGGACTTGCGAATGTTAACACCGAATTTTGAGGTAGGCTGTTTCAACCATTGTTGAATCAGTGGTTCACTTCCTTGTAATTATTCAAGTACATAAGGGAGGATTTGAGAGACCTAACAGATCAATTCCATGTTCACCGATGGGATTCACACAACTTCTACCAGCGGTAGGGGCGCTTGTGAGGATGCGTTTATCGCAATGACCACACCAGTGATTTCCAATGAACCCGGAGTTACGATCGAGTTTTAAAGCTTATTTTTGGGCTGAACATTTTTATTAGCAAATGTAGTGCCGATCTAACGTTTGAAGGCAACACTGAAGCTTTTACCGAAATTAACGAATGGATGGAAAAAAAACACAAAATATGTGGCTTTTTAGGCTTCAGAAAACAACCAACTAAATGAGCGTATTTGTTTACAAGAGCGTGAGCTTAGTCGACTCCGTGCAAGACTGGCCGAAATACGGTCCACCCAAACTTCTGCCTCTACCGTCGTAGCTCAGGCACCTGAACCTTTTGCTGGAGCATCTTTAGGTGAGCTGCAATTATACCTCTAATCTTCGATGCATATTTTTAATAATAGGTAATTACATTGTGATCTAGTTTGGTTCATCACTCATTCATGATGCTTCACGTCCATTTATTGTGTTGCTGCATCCTCCGGCACACCGCCCCTCTCCTTTTTCACGGCGTGCCCGTCAGTCATTCAGAAATGCCTTCCCACAGGTCTCTGTGCGCGTGCCTCCTCCGTCACTCGCTTCACCCGCCTGGCCATTCAATCATTCGTGCTTTGACCAGTTTCTCCTTTCTGTAATGGTCAACAATTTCATTAGTCATGCGCTACCTTGATCACATACACGCACACGAAAACACTACCAGATTGAACCATCCAGGAAAGGGCTCTGTCTCCCAAGCCATCTTCGGTCTTCTTGATCTTCCCGAGTATTAGTGAAGCGTAAGCAGGCCGACACAATGCTGAGGCCCCAGCACGTATTCTTGAATCACATCCTGGGGCCTTCAACAAAGTCTTCTTGTAATAACCCTGTCGCGGCCCCACAACACATTGCCAGTAGACTCGCTTAAATAGGACAAAGTTGTCCCCTCATTTTTATGTTCAGGTTCTTTTTGTTCCATTGTTACGCACTGACTGGTGATTTACGTATTGAAGAAGAGAAATTCCTTATAAAGGCCTACATGATCATTAAACGTTGCACCCTAGCCCCAATTTTCCGCGTATCTAGAGCGCTTGCATAACAGCGCAGCGATGTCTAACCACAATGGATATATTTCCGGCTTGGATACAAACAAATATTTTTTGCCACAAACGAAGCACTGACTTGTTTCACTAAACGTTTGTCTTGTGATCAGCTCCATCAGTCACGATCAAAGATTCATGAGGTGCTCGAACGCGCTGTTTTGTACAAACCTTGTTATAACGATAAAGGATGTGACCAATACGGGTGAAAATTCTGTTCTTTGTCCGTTTTCATTTCTAGAGGTTAAAGAACATTGCTTCGTTAAGTCAAAAGCACCCACAACAACCACTACGTCGGCTGATTTAAGAGCTCCCTCAGCTGTCGTCCAGACGGCTCGCAATCGATTAAAACTACTGGAGCAAGAATCTTCGGAAATCGAGGAGGCTCTTGGCCGATGGAGAAAGGAGGCTTCTCAGGTGCTTGGGGTGAAAAAGGACTCAAGAGAGGTGGCGAGCTGCATTAAACAAACTGGGTCCATACTCAAAAGGACCGGCCTCTCTACCGCTTACCTCGCGAATTTTAAGCCTTCGATTGTAATACCCGCAGGTTATCAACATTCTTCCAGCCGGCAGATGCCGTCTGTGGTAGGTGGCGGACGGTATGACAGCTTAACTACTGTAATACTTCCTTAGGGAAATCATGTTCAGCCCATGTCGATACTCGCGATCATTGTACAATCAAGCAAAATCAGGCTTTGGTTTGACTTGAACCATTTTCGCTTAAAATAAACCTTATCCCAAATTACCAGCAAGACTTCGGGCATTGGGAACCATGTGCGTAAACCGTAATAAATTACTTGTAATCTTCTCCTCAGGCGAATATATTATCATTACATAATGTAGAATTTCATTCTTCTCATCCTTATGGTTTAATTCGTGTTTGTCTGTCTTTTGCACTTTGAGGAGACCAAGCTAAATTTATTTCTAGTCCTTTTCGTTTAAATATTCGAAGGTTCTAGCACAATTAAACATGGTTGGGTGTACTAACATTCGACTGCCTGTCAGTTGCACAAACTGCTGTTGTGAGTTGCGGTGTTTTATGTGGGAACACCACACACGTATTACGAGGTAGTCGACCTGCAGGGGCTTGCTAATGACCAAAATTTGTTGTGTTTAAAGAATGCCGTACAATTAATTAGCATAATTTTATTAAATATTTTCAGAGACCCGTAGGCAGTGTCACTGAGATGGGGCGAGGTGTCGATCAAGGAGTCAACTCTAATTCCATGAGTGGAGGAACGTCTGAGCTAACTGTGACACACAAATCTCTCAGCTATGAGCAGCAGCGGGCAATGTAAGTTGCAATGAAATTTTGCGTAATTAACGGTACTAGCATAAGTAGTTTATATTGGTATCTATCCGAACGATTACTTTATACATGCAATTCTGTCTTGATAAATGGTGCCACGTTTGAAAAACTTCGCCAACTTTCATGCTTTGGGAATCCAAAATTTTTCGAAGTGGAACCTTTCAGCAGTTCACCCAAAAACCCGTAATGGTCACTACGGGATTTCTTACGCACAGGTTTAAGACAAAGTTGTAAAATGAGTTGCGTATAGTTCTGAAAGTACAAAATTCGATACTGCACTAATAACTAAGCAGTTCTCCGGGTTCGTCTCGTTTGCTTCATAAAAGGCAATCTCTGTTTGGTGAAAGTCACCTATCGCAGTGTGATGGGATCCTTTTATAGGTATTAGAATGTAGCCAAGCCTTATGTAAATGGGCATGTAAGGTTGAAATCAGAGATGCAACGATTATCTAAACAACGGTAGACCTTATTAACATGATTTCTATTGGTAGCACAAGCTGGCTAAAATAACTCATTGAAGAGGAAGCGGCTATCTATTAAACAGCACAATTTATGTAGGGCATTGGTAAATGTCGTATTCAACCTACAAAAGTATGATCACACACAGTCGCCGTTTTACAGTTAACATTCCACGTCCCTGAAGTAATGTTGGCAAGTTCTTACCTTAGTTATAAACAAAATAGGTCTCCGTTTAATGCGTTCTTCAACCCTGACTGATTATCAAATAATTTTAGATGTAACTTGTCATCCTTTCCACCTCAAAATCCCCAAACAGTTGAGAATAATTGTTCCTCACAAGGTGGCATCACTCCCCAAACCACTGCAAGTCATCATTCAGCCTCTGTGGTCGACACCCAATTAACCGACATTAATGTCAACCAGCAAAAGTCTACGTTCAAAACCACCAAAATTATGACAATGGAGAACTCTGAAACACCTCATGGTCTGCCACAATCAGCCCTAACAAGTACCCTTCAAGAAAGTTGCCTGAAATTCCAACAAGATTCAAGTCCTCCCAAGGAGAGATTTCAGACCACCAACCAGAACATTGATCAGGATAAGGAAATTGAAACCCTAGTTCCAGTTAAAACAAAAGTAAACGAAGAACCTTATTTAACACTGGAGAGAAAAGAAGTTTCAACATGTGATTTCAGCATCGAGATTCCGTGTGGGACACCTAAACACGCGATTAATGAAGATCATTTGAACTTGAACATAAACGACTCCAGAGCAAATGCTTCAGGTAACACTGAGTATTTAAGATATGCACTTCCTAAGCGTTAAACTTGTATCGAGTTGAGCCACAAAATTGAGCTACTAAGACCAAATATCTACTGCTACCGAGATTAAGAGCTCACATCTTGTAACACCAGTATAAAGTGGTCAAGATTGCTGGCGTGAGGCTAGTAAAAGGTGTGATAGCATTGTAAAGTTATAAAAAAATGTTAGAAGCGCTTTTATTCAGTCTTCAACTTTGGACTCATGTGGAGGTATATCAGTTTAATGCTGTCCAATCAATGTAGATTTAAACGTAATAAACAATTAGTACCACTACTCTTTATGCATAATTTTAATGGGCCCATTTACTGAAGACTCGACGGGGTTAACACATTTCATTGAGTTGTTTGAATGTCGCCACTGGGGTTTCTTAAATTGCTGACTTTGAATTATTACTATTGATGTAAGCATAAACAATTTCTCTAGGTAACGGTGATCAACAATCCATCACCGTGTTAGACGACGATTCCAAGTTGACAGATAAGCCTGAAAAGTGCTCAAGCAAAGGGGGCTCTTGTCTAGACCAGTCAGAAGGTACTGGCAGCCATTCCGATGCCTTCTCTGACACCGGGATCGATCCAATGATTCTGAAATACATGAAGTCAATGAAGGAACAAGGAAATACACACGAAGGAATAATCGAATCTGTCGTCCCCCGAGAGGTCAAAAAACACGCGGGTGCACCCTTCAGTACTTTTTTTCACTCTGATGAGGTAAACACCTTGTATTACCTTGGTCCGAAAATCACCAATAAAGAATGCCTAATTGAACAAGCTCCCTTACCCAAATATTTAATCGCCAGCTACCAAAAATAAATGCATGTGAATGTTCTAGAATAAAAATGTATGCGAACATGTTCAAGGAAATAGGGAATCTCGTAAAATACGCAACATGTAAATGTCCGTAATAATACTACGATTGTTTAAATGTCCAAGGAAATTGGATTGCTTTATTTTCCGTTATTGATGTCCACCATTAAAGTGATCCATATATGTGCATAAAAGCCCAAGGTGTAGCCTTGTGAAAGAGCTGCTACTTGGCAAATGAGAAGCACTATTTTACCTTCCAGTCGAGAGCAACCTTTAAGTTTAGAAAACTAGAATTATAAAAAATCCAGTTAAAAACCTAACAGCACATTTAGTGCATCAGGCAGTTAGTAATCATAGTACACCAAAATTAACTATTTACCAGAAGAATTTGTCGGTTTGCCATATGTTTAGATTGAGTGTTTGTTAATATCTGCATTACCGAGAAATCGGGTTCTTTGTTTTAGTTAATCTCTGACTCGAGCAATAGCGAGAAACCGTCTGAAGGGATGGCTGGAAAAAATAATATTGACGGGGGAAGGTGAGAATATGTTGTCGCTAAGTCTTTACCGTGATGCGAATGGTTAGTACTCATTCGGATATTCTAAATTTTAGTTATAAGCTCGAGAGCTCAGATGAATTTTGGTGACGAATTCTGGAGTGACATTCAATCAACGTTTTTTAATGTTTTATCGTGTTCCATCTTTCATAAAGGTAATATTATTCAATGCACTGTTAACAGCAAATCGAGGTCGCCTGAAAAGGAGCATAAGATTTACAAAAAAATTTAATTATAATTCTTCTTGTATGTTTTAAGCGCCGCTTGCATTTGTGCTGCTGCAAATATCTCTAAAAAATGGAAATCATTGAATAAATATCCTAAACCATATATTTTTTTTCACCTAAATGAATCAAAAATTATATATAAGGTTAGCACCTCATGCAGTCACTAATGCTTTGTACTAGGACGACCTTCTCTAGTATATTTAAAAATCGGGGATTTAGTAGCCGGGAGATCCGATTCCTTATGTATTCATTCTGTTTGGAGTCAAAAGAAGTCCATTAAAAGCACTTTAAGTTTTTGAAAACAACTGGGTTTTACCCTGGTTCGTTAAAAAGGGGTTCAAAATCATTTGCTTATAAATTTGGAAATATATTGAGTTTTTGTAACTTTAGATATTTAGCAATTGATCAAAGAAATCCTGATACATTAACCTAAATTATTTTACAAGACCTAATGATTTATAAAAAGCTGGGGACGCGATATCTATGTTAGATTTGGGTTCAAAGTAGCCATAGTCGTATAGTAGACCCTAATGATCTACTTCTATCAACTCTGTCACCGCATGCCCACCTTGCTCTAACCTTCCTCAGCGTCCTTCTCATTCATTCAGGTACATTTATATGCGCACCCGTGTCTACAAAACTTCTCCAGTCACTTGCACGACACATTTCATCAATCCGGTCCTGTACTCCTGCCGGTTCTCTTAAAAATTACTGGTTGCCAGTCTCAGTCAATTAAGTTCTGCTGGTTGTCATTTTTGATCTTGCATGCCCCAAGACTCTTAAAACATCATACTTATGCGGACCGGTCTAATAAATTTCTAGGACCCTCTCTCACTTCAAGTTTGCGTCTAAAAGTACCACTAAAAATGAAAATGACCTTCGGTGTCAGTACAAACTTGCATATTATGAGATGTTTCCTTCACTTTAGCGGCATACATGGTAAGGTTTAGAGTTTACTTTTATTCCTGTTTTATGCTTCATATAATATTCCGCTTTGCAGATCATCAGTGGTCATAATGGTTTTTCCGTTGACAACCTAAATGCTAATGCATAATCTCCCCAATTATGTGCATTTTTTCCCTTACAGTCATTCAGACTGCACTCATTTTGCACAATTATCAGCAAAATTCCTAATAATTAACACTAAAATTCATAAGTATATAAAAAACTACCGATTTCACAAACAATTATGCTTTATTTAAAAAAAGTCATTTGAAATTTATTTATGTACAGAGGCATTGAAAATGGTCCACGTTTTATAATGCCTTGCATAAATAAGGAAACTGAATTATTTCATATTAAAATTCGAAAGTGAGACTGAATATTTATGTCTCGAAGGTAGGAAAGCACAAATTGGCAGATGTGAAATGGTGGTTCTCTGTGATACTAAAAAAGGCGATCAAATATCCAACTTTAGTTAGATCGCTAAAAATTATCTATTGTTATAGATATTGTTGGTAAAAATACTTTGACGTCAGTATTTTCAAACTAAAATCCCATTAAACGTAAATTACATGATTAGAATTTTTCACTGATTTTGTAGAAACGTAGCTAAATTTAAACGAATTTAATTCACTTTACTAATGAAAAAAGGAAATGTTCTACAAAGCAAGTAAATCACATTAATAAGAAAATTTTTCTGATCTCAGTTATGATGAAAAATGTGCAAATAAAATGCAATGACAAATTTCTTAGGATATCAACGTTTTAGCAACTTTCGTTTTGATTATCGAATAAATTCACAAATGCAGGTAAGAATTTTTCGGAAGGAAGAATACTTAATTCATTCTAAAAAAGAGCACTAGGACAATTAAAACATAATGGTGGCGTACAGTTTAGCAATAAATAAGTTTCAGCAACTACTGTCCCAGCTTACCATGTAGGTAATACCAATGGGTATATAAATACAGATCCCTACGCTAATGGTAGCCAAACATAATTGTCATTGCCAGTCAATTTCTGCAAATATATTTCACTACATTTTACACATAAGTCTATCAACAGTAAGGACTGAATATTGCAGTTACTGATAGTCATTCTTCAAAATATATACAACTGAGCCGGCATTACGTGACTAGTTCTCTCAAAGTCATACATTTTGTCACTCTTGGTAAAAGCGTTTTTTATGGGTAAGTTAATTATGCACGCAAATATATATATTTCTATAAAGGAGAAAGTGAACGAAAATTATTAAGCTTAGAAATATAAAATCTTAAAAATGTTTTTAATGATTCTACACTACAATTTTCACAAAAATAATATGCTACAAAACGTAATAGTACACTTGTATTTTAAAAAGCCATGTTAGAATTTTTGACAATGTAGGCCACTTTGAAGGACACACGTAGCGCCTTGGATGAAATGTTTCTTGAGCGCTGTTTTGTACCAGTCTTTTTGAAGTCTCACCGAGTTATTTGCCTTACACTTTTTTCACCTTAATTAAAGATGAACTTTAGTCGTTCACTCAAAATTTCAAATAGCAATTTAAATAGGGAATCACAAGACACACCACTGCGGTGCGTAAATAATTTGAATGCTGGCAGAATTTCCCAATTTGGGAGGATTTCCGAGAACAGCGATCCTTTCCGTGGCTCACTTGATGGCCAACCGGGCATACTAAGTGAATCAGGTAAGCGTCTTGCATCTAGAACGGTCTTGATCTGAAGGTTTATCATTTATTATGAAAGCATTCAAACTCTTATTTTTAATTGTTGTAACAACATCAAAGCTATTGCATTCGGTTTTATACTTCCAGATATCACTATGCTTGAATAAAGTGCAGCTTTTAAATCATTAGAATTCGCTTACCGAAAACATAATTTTACATATCTTTGAATCCAAAAAAAAACATTTAGCACTGAGGTTTTTAAAATTTCTCGACTCTATTGTTCGTGGAATTTGTTTTAGTCAAATGTTCTGAGTATTTTTCTTTTGTATTATCATTTACAGTTCCTCTCAATGTATCAGGCTATTATTGTGCATGTACCCTATTTATTCGGATCCACATCAATTCATTCTGAAGTAATAATCATGTTACAGCAATTCATTAAGGCCTTCTTGAGACAATGTTTAACCTTAAATTAATGCGAAGCCATTCGTTCCATCATTTTTTGTCATCACAATTATAGCTTTAGCTTTTTCGCTCTCTTTGGGATTGTTAAAAATCGCCTATTTTTGTTTTTGTTCGGGTAATTTATCGAAAGGACGTAATTCGACTCAGATGGCTCCTAATTCGGGATCAAGTGCCACAACGTTCCCCGTTCCATCAGAGACCTTTGAAAAAGTTCGATCAGAACACAGACTGATTGGGCGACTTTTTTGTGATCCCGCATTCCCGGCCGATGAAAGTAGCCTTTATTATAGTCGTCGACCACCCTGTACCATTGTTTGGATGCGACCACCCGAAATCGTATCTTCACTTTTCCGAACTGACGTTCTCGGAATCGCGCCTCGAAAAATGCACTTCCCGGAATTTATTGCTGATGGTAATATACGTCTTGGGGATCTTAGGCAGGGCGAGTTAGGTAAGTAACTTTTCCTGCATGCGCCTACTCTTATTTGGCTTGTGTTTTTCATAAAATATTTTTTCCATGAATGATTTTGGAAAATAGACCAAATATATGTCATAGGGTTCTTTAAAATAGTTATTTTTTGACTTTTTTTGTTATTAATATTGGTCGTGGGGTTAACAAGCTACGTCTGTTGAATACAGGAAACGAATAATGGGGAATTTGTATGCATTGTACATTACGTGTTTTTTGCTGGTTTAAATGGTCACCGAATCCTTTAATTTTCCCGAGATGCCCTTTCCTAATGACCAAATACATTGAAAACCTGTTACTCAAAGACAATTAAGTGGTGTTCATTACCGCGATTTCAGAGTAAATTACCAAATTTATGAAATCCGACACATAGCATGGAGACCATTCTCTTTTGATGCACAAAAATTCATAACTAGTATAGGTGAGATATTGCGCCACAGACTTAGAATGTCCTTTTGTAATTGTGTGGGGGTGCGTTTGGATTCGGGTGACAATTTGTTAGTCTAAAAGGCTTACCCTTCGCCATTTATGTTCAGTACACTCAACTCGCGCTGACTTAACTGGATGGTTATGATGGCTTTTTGAGCATATTAGCTGTACTTCTTGTTTCTAAACCTATATAATTATTGCCCAGGTTGACAACCACTCTTGGTTATAACTGCATGTTTTGGCTTTTTAAATTAATAAGAGACAAGACTGCAAATCTAGAGTCAGTATTGGTGGTGATAGATTACCTTTGCGAATTGGCGGCAAGTTATTTGAAATAGAAAAATTAAAAATATATTCTTGAACAAATGTGAACACAACGGATGTTGACGCCCTACTCCGTGCACATACAATTCTGACTCGTGAGTCTATCTGTGGTGGTTGTATGCATATAAGCTTACAAGTGTCACCTAGACTAGAAACAATAAGACTTGAGGGGCCGACAGTGCCTGTTACTTACGTGACTGCATCACTTATTAATGTCCAACCTCACTTTAGTTCAGTCCATGACCACTGGTATCGAAGCACAACTTTCTACATCCTCATACTTTTCTGCACTGTGTTTGCATTTCTGAGGACATTTACCGATGCATTACACTTTTCTGATACACAAAATGTGGAGTGATAAATTTTCCCGTATTTATCAGGTAAATTTATGTCAAATTATGGAATCGCTTCCTGTGAATAAATTTCTCACAAATGTCAAATCGGCCATTTGCAGGTTTGTTTACAAGCAGCTGTGTCAGGCTACCGACTTCACTTGTATACTTTCGCATTGCTCCAGTCACTACTTCCATTTTCTCGCTATGCATCATGTCACGGAACAGAATTCGTGTAAATTTGCATTCTAAGCACAAACAAATACTTTGAGGGGTGTAGTTCAATGCACTAGACGGCCCTACGGGTAACATTTATTTTATTAGAGAATATTATTTAGGACGGGTAAGTGATTTCATGATACAATGGGTTTTTACCTGGAAATGGTCATTTTGATAGTGCGGCTTGGCCTTAAATTAACCTGAAATGGTAAACTAAAAGTTAACATGACGATTCCATAGTTGAGTTGAGTGTAATCTAAAACTAAATCCGAAGCCATGGAGTTTCAAATTGGAATAAGATGTGAAGCGCCAGACCCTTGCTATTCAATAAATCCTACACAAACACGGAGACGCCTTTATCAATGATTATGTTTATCGCCTTTCCTGCAACTTTGATTCGATTTACAATTAAAAATTTGCTTTGTTCCTGGAATAGTCTGCACTAAACAAATCTAGCATCCACTGGGTTGGAGTGACCTATTAGAAGCATTGTGTTTTCATGGAGTTAATGTTAGTAATGCTGAGTCAAAGGTTTTGCCGTTAGAAAATTCATCGAAATCGTTGTTTTACTCTTCTAACTCCTGTTTAGAAGTAATGCAATAATTGTGTATTCGTCCGTGTTTGTTAAGCTATTCTTGGGTCTCGGAACTTTTTACAGTTTTATTAGCCTATAGTCAGTCCTTAGAATTAAGCGACTTTAATCCATAGGACAAAGTTATTACTATGCATGAACCACAGGCAGGTTACAAAATTAATGAACTCAGGTTTATGGTGGTGTTCCTTCAAGTAGCTAACATTTCTTCATATTAAGGTTACCCAACGTTTTTCGGGGGGTCTTATCGAGTTGACACTAAAATTTACTAAACGTTGACGTACCAAATAGTTTGATTCACGTAACACCACTGTTCCTTCTACAAACATCCTTTTCCTGACTTTCTTAGTGTTTCATCAATTTCCGGGGCGTTCTAAATGAACTGTTGGGTCCGTCTTCATATTCTTATTTTTGCAGTCTCTTTAATGTTTTTGCCAGGAGCTAACAGAATAGCGATATTTTAAGAAAGAACTAAACTCTAAATTGGTAGGATGTTTCTAGGTGCATCTTGGGACGAATGCTGCGCCATTAACAGCTCCCTGGTGTAAATCAGTGGTTGAATTAGCCAGCCGTCTGGACCTGGAGTGCAAGGCTATTTTGGCACACTTTGCCCCGATTTTGCTTGGACTATTGGCTTAAACCAAAATGGCATTACCAATCGACTTCATTTTTGACAGCTGTAGTAGTAGAAAAGCAATGAATTGTCACTGACGTTATTCAGATCAAAATAAGTTTTGCTTTAATAAAATCAGGTAAACGGGGTCGCTGAAAGACACGCGGCTCCTTTAACTTCATAAACACAATTGGCGGTGGCGCAGAAGCGGAGTGCTTATAATCCCCTTAGAATCCCAGTGGTATCCGAACGTGCTTTCGGCACAAATGACTGTGAATCAAGCTGCCACTAAACGCCACCAGATCTTTTCAGTAACCCAAATGGTCTCGTGTTGTGGAAAGGCACCCTAGCGTCAATGCTAGCCAACTGAAGTTTCGCCATACTTCAATGTCTACTGAGAAGCATGGCACTAATCTGACAATGTAACTTACCACTGCATATCTCTTTTTCACTGCATCGTATTATTAAAACAAACAAAAGTTTGAAATTTTATATATATATTACATTTGACTTAGAAGTGGCGGGCCAGATGTTTGTTAGTTTTTAAATAGAAAAACTTTTTTTGACCATAATATAACCTTTTTTTTAATTTTATGGTAATTCGAAGATCTGACAAACACATGACTGAATTTTTTTGTAGTTGCGAAGTATACCTGACATAGAATTCACCGTTTCGATAACTCATTGTGGTATTTTAGAACCGCAAGTCGATATTTTATAATCGACATGCGCTTAGACCATTGTAGTGCAGAAGCAATTTGACGAAGTAATTGGCTCTTGCTCACGAATAATGCAACTGAAGTTCTATCAAATTCACGTTAAGCGAACCGTTACCACACATTCCACAATGTCATTGTGCTTTTGTCAAGGCGACTGCTGGGTGGTCGCTGCGTTGGCGTCAATGGTAACACAACCCCACCTGGCAATGCGTTCAATCCCACAGGGCCAGTCCTTCCGGTCGGAGTGGTATGCTGGCTGCTTCTGCTTTCGATTCTGGCAGTTCGGCGCTTGGGAGGAGGTCATAATCGACGACCGATTGCCTGTGCGACCGGGCGGCCGACCGCTTTTCGTGCACTCCAGTCGGCACACCGAGTTTTGGCCAGCGTTGCTGGAAAAGGCCTATGCAAAGTGAGTATCTTACCGGAGCAGAAATTCGCATATTTTGGAGGTACTTGACGACACTTAAAAATTGCCCACTGTATGCAGGTGATTTTTAAAGGGAGCAATATGTTGCATACAATGCCAGTGATCGGTGAAACTCCGGTGTCTCCACGATTACAAGTCAGAACAGGAGTTTAAATAATCCAAAATTGCGAAATTTTTTGAAAAAAAGTTTCTGTGAGTTGCGATAAAACAGCGTGTGCTCAAGTTACCTGCAATTATATGACTCTATTTAAAACAATGGATCCATGTTTAATGGCATTTTTAACTAACCCGATTACATTCACCAAAAGCCACATAGTTGTGCTGCTTTTAACTACATTGAAAACAGAAATACTTAACACTTAAATGGATTTTTTTAATTTAAATTATTTCTGCAAAGTAATCTTAGAGTAACTTATTCAAAGAAATTTTTTTCAGTATAAAAGGAGTTAAAAATTGTGTTGAAAGGAGAAGTAAATTCGTTATTTTAGGTTACAGTATTATAGCCATAAGTGTTACCCAAGTATTAGTCATTATTTTTTAAACTAGACTGTCTTTGTCGCCAATTGACAGCAAAAATGTATCATCAGCTAAATAAGAACTTTATTTAACTGAATTCCACCCTGTGGTTATTATGCAACATATCTCGATATTGTTGATTTTGATTAACTTTACAGACCTACGATTTTATCGTAAGTAGTTTGACCGACTACTAGCAGTAACAAATACTACTTTATTTGCTAAAAGTAATTTATCGGTTACTGATAAAACTCAGTTCCCGTGGAATGCGATAGACCTTTGTGTGCCAGCATTGATGGGTAGTGCTTGCATAGGCGAGAATATTTATAAAATGTTAGTTGAAGTGGTAAATTGTGGGTGCAGCATTTGGAAGGCATTTTAGATTTTGTCAACCTCTAATGCCACCGCTCATTTGAACTTGAAGAAAGACTTTAGGGTACGTTTGGCCCCTGGTAATACAACCTTGTTACGTTGCTCAGTCAACGTCAGAAAGTAGTATTGCTCCGTTAGCACTGCTGATTCAAAAGTAGTGCATTTTGTCAGAACATAGAGGAGACTAGATAGGGGTGCTTGCAAACAATGACTACGATCTGTTCCTGCAATATTTGGGGCAATGCGAATCAATTGTTTGAATTTCTTATTTAAGTTTCATAAGGGGAAGAGCAAGTGGTAAAAATAACACTTTCTGCGGATTCCTCAGGCAAATTCAATAATTGTCATGCAATTCCGTTAAGACTCCAAGTTGATGCAAAATTTGAGGGGGTGATCGTGAGGTCGGGTTTGTCATCAACATCTAACATGTTCACTAAGTTAGCTATTCTGTTGCGTTTGCATCAAACCTCCACGGTTCCGCACCCTTTCGCGCGTTCTTTGCCCTAGCTTCTTCAGTGGTTTTACAATAATGAAAGCATTCATGCTGCAGCACAATTGGGCTTTAACATTTGAACAACACGTAGCCTTCTACAGACTGTCACGGTAATGCCACATAAGCCACTAGCACTTCCACATTTTGATAAGTGTGACTGTATCCCATAGCCACTTGTCTGGGACCATCTCGTCACGGGGGGCATTATCGACTTTGCTAGGCTGAGACATTCAGTCTAATGTTGCGGTTGGACGCGTTTTCGGACTTGCTTTCAGATTTCAATGTATTGAAATAAAGGTGTAATTTTCGCAAAAGGTCGTGAAATACAAGCTACATAGCCATTCTATTTAGACTCACTGTGCTTCCTACAGACCGAGCGCAAAAGTTCCTGAATGCATTTACTATAGTTATCGCAGACAAAGCCATTCTATAAGTCATTTTATACTAAGTGATTCACGAATTTCAACAGTTAACTCTTGAACAAGATTCACACAAAAGTATCGAACCTCAGCAACCTGAGACTATTTTAAAAATGAATAATTAACTCATGGTATCATGTTGCACTGTAAAAGACCGCTTTTCAATTGCAGTGTTTCGGATAAGTATGATGTAAATCAGTTACGCCTTTCAAGCTACAGCTAAACTCTATATGTGGATTCAAGCAATGGGGTGAGTGAATTAAATTGAATGACCCGGATAGTCTTCAAGTGCCAGGTATGGAGAGGCATAAAGCATCGAAGATTTTGGTTCAAGCGGTTCAAAAACCCCAGTCTTTCTTTTTTGCAGACTAAGTGGTTCCTACGAAGCCCTGAATGTGAGCCTTATAGGAGACGCAATGGATGATATAATTGGTGGCTTGACCGAGTCATACTGTCTCGCTCCGGGAGAAGATCAAGGGATGCGTCCGCCTCCGGACATCGATGACATCCTCATTAAGGCCTTCGATAGGCGAAGCCTCATCACTGCGCGTATAAAGGCTAGTTATCTCAGCTACCAATGATCTCACAACCTTAGATTTTAATTAACAGCAAATTGTCCCTGTTAAGCCTCATTTCTTGCTAATTAGTTAATAGTGCGAGATCAGCAATCGCCTGGACCCAAAGGAGTGAATCCGAAGTCCCTTTAGATATTAATGAAAAAAACGTAGATTTTGGATTTTTGGGAAAGAAGTCACTCATTCGGTAGAGAAATATTGTCTCACCCTAGTTTTGCTCCACCGAAATTGTCAACCTTTCCTCTAAATTACCTGTTATTATAGCGATTAAGTGTTCTACGGTTTTGCTTGAGCAAGCTAAAATTATTCTAGTTGTCAAAGGCCAGACATCGAATTTAAGTGAAAACCTCTTTTGCATGTGACGAGATGACTTCTCAGCGATCCTAGTATTTAATTCATGTTCTAGCCTTTAAATGGTAGCGTACTCTTTTACCGCATGGGTAATTTTGACGATTGACATTGTACATTAACGTAACTCCAAACAATCGGAGTTTATTTTTATTTCGTAGCCCACAATGAGCATCATTTCAGTTCGCTGAGCCCAATTTTATGCAGCGTTCAAACCTGCATCCAACACCGTTTATCAACTCCACCACACACCCCAAGTACACCGAGTAGAATTAGCAGCGTTCTTACTCGCCAGTTGTCTCAGTACAGCAGGAATAATAGGTTTTATTGGCTCACGCGAAGGCCGTCATCAGCTAACCAATTAGGTGGCCTAGTTGTCCTTTACTGCTCCGTATTCCGTAATACGGACTTGGGTTTATTCATGGGTTTACGATCTGTATTTTTCAGCCGCAGATACGAAAATCCGCTTCAGGGGTTTTGAAAACAAAACAGGAAGGTGATAGGAATTGTACTTGTTTATTTTATCAACGGAAATGAACCATATTTTAAGTGAAACAACAGTATTATATGTTGCCATTCCGTACAAGCCGTGCAGCACCAAGTAGCTTTAACTAATTTCATTGTCTGATCTGTATATCTTTCACAATTTGGTCTTCGCCTAAGATTTAAGGGTTTATAAAGTATAAAAGTTAAAATACGCAGCTTCAATAAATAGTCGTAGGTCAACCTCAGCACATTTACAAGCATGCCTAACTGCCAATCGTTATGTTCTTAAAGCCAATTGTCGTGCATCCGCTCACTTTAATGAATCATTTTACATCCGACTTCCTAACATTTCGGCGCGTTAGAAAGAACATCAAAAATGGCCAATTATTTACATCAATCAAAACTTACTTCCTCCAAATCCCCATTCATTTTAATTGGCTGCTCAAAGGGATTACGAGGCTTTATAGTGCGCGTAGTGACCTTCTATAAGTCAAAGGGTGTGGCCGTATATCATCACTGTGGTTTCGTCGACTCACACAATGGAATTCAATAGCTCTCAGATGGAAATACTGGGTCGGAGCGTGAGTCCTGGCCAGTCGATGCTATAAAAAATTCAACGAATGAAATGTAAGCGCATATCCATTAGGTGCTTTCACACCACCCCAGGCATAAGGCTATTACTTTTAATCATCCCTAATGTATAACTTTCCGTATGGTGCCGTGTTCTCGATTTTGTTTGCTTAAACTTCGGACCGAACCACGCTCCGCTTTCAAGTACGCTCAGTGCTCTAAATCCACTCTGTCATTGTTGGTGAGGTAACCTGTATCATGGTACTGACAGTCACCCTTATCAAAACGTGGAAGAACGAGCCAGATTGGGTCTTTCTCCAATGGCGGAGTCATGGTCAGGTCAAATCCTGAAACCGGCCATGTTGCAGTCCAAGAGTCGGCAAAATGAACACGCCGATTAGGGTGCCCCGGTAACGATGGAAGGTTAATTAATCAATGGTAAAATAAATTTAGCACAAAGGTGGTTCGGAAGTGGAGCAAAACCATTGTGAACGTGGTTGAGCCAGTGCTGTCGTATGGCCATGGGAAGCAAAGCGAAGGAAAATGCGAGAAGCGTACAAGCTAATCGTATTCCTTTCAGACCAAGGGCAGTACCAGCTCTGGCTTTGTGCTGCCTCAGGGTTTTGTTCCAGGGCAAGCGTTCGGGCTCACGGATTGCAGGAAGCTCCGCCTCACTGACGTCACCGGCACGCGGCTGGTTCGCCTTGTTCGCTTGAGTAATCTCTGGGCTTCAGCTCGTGTCGGTTGGGTTGGTGCGTGGTCTGAGGGTTCTTCGGAGTGGCTCTCCCTCCCTGCCGAAGATCGCATCAAGGTTGGACTTGTGAAAGGAGACGGGGAATTTTGGTAAGTTACTTGGAATAGTTTCGTGATATCGATGCAATCTTGTCGTCCACATGATGGTCGAGTGTTTTGGTTCGTCGCATGTTTTCAGCCGATGAGGCACAAGCACAACAGTTTAATTGCTAATTACAATCATTCTCGCACGACCTTACCAACGAGTCGCCTATTTTCCCTTCTTGGCCCGCTTTGGCTTTCGGTGAAATCTGTGAATTCAACTGGGATGAAACCTAAATAAGAAAACGCTGAGCTGCGTGAAAATGTTTTCATTTACTTTGGGATTGTAGGCGGATGCAATTTTTCAACTTATTATGCTATTTCTGGGCTTTGATCCTGGTGTTGGTTCAGGCTTAATGCACACTTTCAATGCCTTTTTGAACCACCAAGTCCTTTCAAGTTCCGAGCCTTGGATATTGCGGAATCCCTATTTCACGATCAAGGTTTCACTGATACTGTCTCCCTCCGAGCCAACATAACAATAGAGATCATCTCATCCTGTTGAGGTTTTAGGACAAAACGATGAAATTCCCTCATAGTAAAATAAGGCAATTTGTTTTTTTAACAGTGCAAAATGGAAGAAAGTAATAGCGTTTATGTGAGTGGTGTTGCAGCAGCATTCGAAACGAACCGCCCAGCTACGTGTAGGGAGGCCAAATACGGCATAGACTTAGGCGTCTATTCGCTTCCCCAAAACAGTGGTTCTGATCGTGTATTTGTGTGCATTTTGGGTCATGAACTGGAATAGCATGGGGTCAGTGCTGATGGCGTACAAAACATTGAGCGTCAGAGGGGATCAGGGGATCGTGCACGTCGGTGCGTAGTCAAATGGTTACTGAGACAAAAGGCGCTCCAAGTACGCGAGTGATTAGGCGGATATGCAAACAGTGAACAGTGGTTATATGCCATTCACTACCGAAGTATATATAATAATAGAGTTAGTGCGGGATTTGATTGCTATAAACAAGTACTATGGCAATGCTTTCTGATATGATTGTCGCGTTTTTCTAATATCCTATTGAGGGCATGTATGAGGTGTATGTATGTATGTATGAGTGTTTTTGGTGTTTTAATAGCGAGTTTTGAAGATACATAATTATAGATATATCAGGTTTCTCCCAATGTCCATATAATCTTACAAGCAGTCATTCTAGTCTCCTCCCTCAACAGACTGGCACAGTTTCACTGTGAACATTTAACAGCGGTGCATCATAATCTTTTTCGATAAAGTGGTAGGTTTAAGTGTAGATTCTAATCAGTATTTTGGCTACCCCTGCCTTTTGGGTCAAATTCGCATCTGCTATTATCTCTACGTAACAAAGGTCGAATTTGTTCCTTTAGGCTCACTTATTACTAACATGTATGAGGTCAAGTTTGATGCGTGGGCTTCTGTTTTAGTGAAACGAAATATGTAGTCGAAGCAACGTGCTTCGTACTTTTTAATTTAGGAAGTTTGTAAAATATATTTGATAATATTGCACAAAAGTGTACGGGGTTATTCACCCCATCGCCAACTCCAGTTTAAAGTGGTCAGAATTTCAATAAACACGTGCCTACTTCAGTTTTAACATTTCGAGTTGTTTTAAATGAATGTAAATTAAAACGGTGCAATGCGTATTAATCAAACGTTTCATTCGCCAGATTTTGGAAGCAATTCAGGCGTTTTTATTCGAACTAGCAAATGTTAAACTTAAGTGTTGTACTGAATTGAAGGCGGTCGTCGGTTTAGTCGTTGATGCGCCGATGTCACAACTTGTGAATGATATAAGCATTTCAGTCACTAGCTTTTTGCAAGCACTAACAAAACCCTAACACCTAAAATAGTAGAGAGTGCCTTGACTATAAAGCATTATTTGTCGCATTGCCACGTGGCATTAACAGAAAGTGGACTTCAGCAATCCAACGCAGTAAAGTGAAACGCCAAAACAATCACACGGCAGCAGGGGTTTCGCAAATACGCTGCGTGGTCACCACTGCTGACCCGCAGCCAGTCCCCTTTACTGCGGGCACGCGAACTGAGGCGCACCTGAAGGTCTGCTTCAAACAATCCATTTTTGCACTCATCTGTTTCACTGTTTGTTCCTCCTTCTCCTCCTCCTCCTTCTAGGACCAATTCAACTATCTGTAACGGGCCTCTTGAGGTTGAGGTAAATGCTGTCGTTCACAAAATCGGAACAACATTCCTTGACACTGTAATGCATGTTTTTTGAGTACTTTAAATTTTGCCTCCTGGCTAGTTTTTACTTGGGTTGAAAGACATCTGAAATCAATTTTCACGTTCACGTTTTTCGGCAAGTTCAATTAAAAAACGACAGGTTGCGATTTCTCTATTTGGTGAATCATCTTAAACACAATTTCTGCAGTGATACCAGTCTAATCGTTAAAGCTTGTCCGCAATGTCCCGAAATTGTGGTCGCATAGAGTAATTATAAATGGCACGTGCCCTGGGGAATTATTATAGTAATGGTCACCCTACATAATTCATAAGGTAGCTATTTTAGCTAACTTGCAATTGCTTTTCAATTTGAAAGGTAAGGTAATGTCAGGTTGTGCAGACGTTTTTTTGACGCAGCCATGTGCAACATGACTTTAGTGTTCTCTGATCTTGTTCACCCTAATATTAACAGATTGCAGCATCAAAGAAGACCGGTTAGCAGATGTTCATTTCCTATTTTAGGATGTCAATGGAAGACTTCTTAGCCAACTTTGATTACCTCGACATCTGCCATGTTCTTGAGTCACCTAATGATCCTCTTGGTCCGAAATCAATTGCCGGCCGTGTAACGGTGAACAGCAACCACCAGCACCACCTCAGCAACACGGCAGATCCGACTGCTGCGTCACCCTCGATTACCTTCAACGTGCACCGGTTCTTCGGTCAGTGGATCAGGGGGGTGACCGCCGGAGGACGTCCGTTTATGCGGGCGAGCCACTGGGCGAACCCACAGTATGTTGTGCACATGCCCACGCCAGACGCTGGTGATCCTGAAGGATTCGCAGCCCTTGTGGTCGCTCTGCTCCAATCCGATTTGAGACCTCTGCGACACCGAGCTCCTCGGCTTTTGTCAATTGGTTTTGTTTTATACAGGGTGAGTTTTTGCCCTCCATAAGAGTTCAGAACTGGCGTTTGGGGAAGAACGTTTATGTGCAATTATATTTCATCCGATTAAAATTCTATCAGCCGTGGTTTTTAGTTGTCTCCAACGCATCTAATCAGAAAGCATTAATTTGATCCCAACTAAGTAGATTCTTCAACTTGGCATTAGAAATTGCCTAATAACCCTGCACTTGTTTTTTTTGCAAAACAGGTTTTGGCGATGTACCCACTGTGTCTGACTGCTTGTCTCTGCCTTAAATATTGTACAAATTTGCATGATACCAATGCATTTAGTATACTCTTTTAAGTGTATTGGATACCGGAAGCGTGCAAGTAGAGGGGTGCTCCTTGGCTTTCGTTGTCTTAGGCAGAGATCTTACCTGCTTGTAGACAACTCCTTATCCTCGTAATAAGTATGACATAGGTGTCCTTTTTTACAAAATTCAAACATGTTTTGAGAGCACGTGGACGTGAGCGGGCTGAATTCTTCTTTCCGGTCGCGAGTCCCTTGAACAACTGTACGAACATTCGTTTAGATGACCAGCAACCATAGCGATCTAAACCACATTGACGTGAACAATGCAGCTTTGCATAGCTTTTTTGTTTGTCATTGCTTGTACTGTTTCATACATTTAGTAGTAACATTAGAACGTTGGCAAACGGCACTTTCTCTGAGGTTGTGCAACTTTTCGATGGCTTATTATCTTTCTTCTTGGTTCTCCATTTTTGTTTAATTTGTTGCAGCCAGATGCAATTCGGAATTTAGTCCGTAAGCACTTTACTCGAATTCTCTTGGTTTGCTTATGCTTAATTTGATATTTTGTCGTTGCTAGCAACGTACTTAAATTGCATTAAATTCCTTACTCCACGTTAGACCCACCCTCAAACAGAAAATGTCATGCTTTATCGCAAGTTTTCTACGTAGTCTTTTGATTTTAATTATTTTAAAGAATCCGTTGTTACATCACTCACGGTGGTCCTTGTGTAAGTTTACGACACATTCTTATGATTTCAGTCGATTTATTAAATCGTGTTGCTTCAAGAAATGGATTACCTTCTGGTTGTTATCAATTGGCATTACTCTTATTCGAGGGCCTGGCGAATGTATGTTTCCTTTTATCTGGGCTGAAAATTTTCAGCCGATTTGTCAGTTACTTGGCTCAGCCAATCCCGTTGACGTTCAGTGTAGGCCCTATTTACTGTACAAGCACCGAAAAATGCGAATTTTTCATATGAACTCGTCTACATGTTTTACAACGTTGTCTGGTTAGTGGATTTTAAAATTTATGCGGCCCTTTGTTCATGTGAGCATTTGTTGACAAGTTTCTGGTTCTTATTATTTACAATGGACAATTTTAATTTGATGGTATTTTTGTTTATGTCTATTTATATCTGACTGCAGCTACTCCTTCCCAGAAAAAATGTCGATTTATACTGATCGATTTTCGGTATGACATGCTAAACCACAGCAACTATTTTTTTTTGGTTTTTAAAAAATTCCCAGCTGCCTCCTGGAGCATCTCCCCCAATGACCAGGCATTTCTTTGAAACCACCAGTCACATCGCCAGCGTCGACTTTTTTTATGACTCAAGAGAAGTCGTTAAACGATTTCGCCTGGTTCCGGGCGTCTACCTCCTCATCCCCTGCACCTACTCGGCAGACCAACCCGGAGAATTTCTCCTCCGTGTTCTTTTTGAACAACCCGACCGAACCATGGAGTATGTGTTCCCCGGTACCTTTTCTTCATTTGTTCGCATTAAGTTCCACAAATTAAAAGATTATTTACGTCTCGGAAGCACGGCCTTCTATACGATTTCATGCGGCAGCATATTAAACCCTAAACTGAGCCAGTGCATCTACCAACCATCTAAACCTGGACTTTCATAACTTCTATCAAAATTAAAGCAGTCGATAATAGATTAACTTTGCTTGTCCAACGTTATGCTGCGTGTTGCCATTCTTACACAGGTGCTCTAGATATTCGCCATTTCAATCTCCAAGTGAATTCCCATGTTCTCTTTGCAACACATGCAGTCCCAGAATATTGCATTCATAATTTGCCCTAATCTGATGCACATTGATGGAACTTCTTATTCATGTTTGTTCCGGTTTGCTGGTACACAGATGCAACCCTCTTATTTAGCACGTTAAAGGCCTCCTTGGCGGACTAGCATAAGACAAAGCACTCATGAGTCGCGCCTCTCCAACAAGAGCAAGACGAGAGGGAACCATGTGCGGAGAGCTTTTATTTCACCAGCCAAAGGCCGAGTAGCATTCCAAGCGTTCCCACTCATGTGTGGTGTGGGCTGGCCTGAGTGCAAGTCAGAGTAAAAGTACACACGAGGTGAAAGTGCCAATAGGGAATGTGACGGCCGATAAGAGTACAAATGTTGGCGTGCATAAATATTAATAATAATGAGAAATATAAAGTTGTCATAGGCTTGAAATATATGGTCTTGGGGGTGCTGAATCTCAACGATGTTAGATTCTTAAAGTTACACTCTGTCTACGTGTTTTATGTCATGTCTAACAAAGCTTAGTCTCTCACACCATGGTTGACACTGATTTTCGCAGCCGTATTTTCTCTAATCAAATAATTCTAGCAAGTGCCTTGTGTCACAATGCTCACATCACTTTTTATATTGCATTTTTAGTCTTAGTTAAATCCATTAGATTTCCGAATGACAAATACTCGGAATTGCGCATTTTCCTACACAACCAACGGAGTGCCATTACAAAATATCTGTATGAATCAGTGAAGACTTGTGCAGTGACAATCAAGTCGATTATTTTTCTTCAATTTTGGGTTTGTAAAGTGTTCCAATAGCACAAAACTTTAAAGTAGAGAGAAAGCCGCCTAAAATTTGAGTGATCTTAAATTGAAAACGTTCAATCTTACTCAATCCCGGTAAACCGTGATGTAGATGTTTTCAATATGCTTCAAATAACCAACATTTAAAACAACAAGTGATTGATAAATACCATTCCCCACCGAACTCTTCATTAAGGTGTGCTTTAGGACGCTTGGATGTTGGAGGTATTTCATTCCAGGACTTGTCGGAACCAGATCCCGAGTTTGAGGTGATTCTTCCCCGAGTTCGCCGACTCTTCTACGAGGCTGCCGGCGAGTCCATGGCTGTGGACGCCTTTCAGTTGGACTCGATCCTCGGTGAACTTCTAAAGGAAGATCATAGGTTCCCCTACGCCATGGTTAGTTCTAACTTCCTTACTAAAGATTCAGATTTTAAATGTGTCCACCAACTCTAGAGCCAGCAGCGTGGTATGGCCCAACTTACTCAGTGTGTTAGCGATCAGTTTTTTTCAAGCAAAAGTGTTGTGTAGTGATGATCTTATCAGGGAAGACGCTTACAACTAATGGGTTACCAAGACAGTAAGTTTGGTTTCGGAGTGCTAAATAGAACGCATTTTATTCAAAAACCTACCATAAATTCCCTGTTGTATCGAATGGTCAATTTTATTAAATCTAGATTACTTTGCCCTGTAATCATAGGTTTTATAAAAATTCATCCGGATTTCCACCAGAAGATAAGTCTAAATGCCTCTGCATTAAGTTTCTCTTAGAAACCAGGTCATTACTTTTTCCTTTATCAAGCATCACTTTCTTGTTAGAAATGTTTCGGTTTCTTTTTTGTTGTCGTGATCGATCTTTCACATACTTTTATGATTAAATCAAAACACTAAAATTATCTAATCACATATAGGTCGAACCAATCTTTCAACCCCTAAAACTTAACAGCTGATATAATTATTGAGGTGGGAATCTTGTAAATATGGTCTACACGAAGTAGTTCTAAATAAACGAACTTCATGAATACTAACTTGTCATTAAACTGGGGAGTTTGGGTCAAGATTTCCACTGCTAATTTAACACGTGAAGTACACTTCAGTATTACGAGACACTGATGCAGGAATAAGGTATAGAATTAAAGCACGCAAGGCTTTTGGCCAAACAAATAATATTTTCGTGACTAACTGCTTTTTATTACAGGGTAACCTATGAGAATTCCCACGTGAGGTTGACCTCAATATCATCACCATCATTATTTTCAATCCAGAAATCACTTATTAATGTATTCATGCCGCAGTAATAAAAACCAATGAAATGCTGAACACGCTGTAATTTCGAACAATTCCCGTTTCTGACACTGAGGGCTGCTCAATGTAGGCTAATTTTCAGGGCGTCGGAAATAAATCTCCAGTACTGCGCAATTCATATGACATTAGCCTTTTAAAAATATTAAAACATGCATTTTATGTACACATTCCAATATTGGGAGAATCAGATCATTATTACTGGTTGAGGAGTATGTGGTGATGGCCTGCACTACCTTTTAACCGTTAGTTAACAGCCGTAACAACCCCGGGATAGAGGATAAACGGGCGGCAGTGGATCCGACGCTTACCCGCAAACTGGCCAGTTAAGCGCGTCCTTGCGTGAGAATGCGTGAGCGTTTTTCGCGTGCTTGTGGAAAACGACCAATGAGAGTTAAGGGTGAGTCACTGGTGCCAATCGACCTGCGGTTAGCCCCTTCGGACAAGCCCCAACTCATATACGCCGCTGACTGTACGTGGCGCGTACATTCAAGTCCATCAACCAAACAGAAATTACCTTCATCCTACCAACACCTAGTTTTCAAAAGCCCCCTCTAACACTAATTGAGACATCAGCGAGCAATTATTGATATTGATGCGCTAATGCATGGGCATGAATAATTTTAAAACATCCTCCTTAGATCAGTTTCGAGTTGGAGGGAATGCCGAATTCAGTCGGAGATCGTCTTACAGCAAGTGGATGTGTGTGTGAGCAAAAACCAGTGTGATTGATTGAATTTTGGTGAGGCAATGTCTCAATTGAGTAGGTCTGCATTGTTGTATTTCGCAGTCCACTTGTTTCGAAGAATTTTATCACCACTACTGCGGTATCCCACTTTCCTGTTCCACTCATCACATTCATCGTGAATGCAATTAAAGGTCCTTTTTTAAACCCGGCCTTTCTACCTAGAGGTTCCTTCTATTCAGAGGTGTAGAAAATGTCTGTTGAAAATGGGCTTCATTGTGACTTAGGAAGCTTCGTTTTAATTAGAAAGCAAATTAAAAGGGTGGTAAAGAGAAATTTTTAAAGTTCGGAGCCATTCTTGAGGACAGACGACAACTTAATCCAGCCAAACGTTCTGCCTAGGGAGTTATTGCACTTTGGAATGTTTTAACAGAAGAATGTCGGAGTATTTACAATCTTCCATAACTGAAACAGTAATTTTTATTGCTACTGTATAGCTGTATAACTTTCCATATCTGCTTAGCTATCTATAGACGCATGTCGAGCCTTAATCGCGATGCGGAATGAAAACTATTCAGGGAAATTAAAAGTATCTGATTTCCAGCAATTGTGGAGTCTTCTTCGATGCTGGTCACGAATGTTTGCCAGTTTTGATCCACAACGAACAGGATTTGTTACATGTCTCGACTTTCGGATTCTCGTTGAACAAGCTGGTAATCATTGCAGATATTTTCTTTCATACACGCAACCCGACACTTCAAAATAGAGACACGGAGACATCGGAGAAAGATCCAGTCTGGCTCGTTCTTCCACGTTTTACCAGGGGTAACTGTCAGTACCACCATATAATTGGTCTCCAGCAATGCTAGAATGAATATGAAGCACTACGCCTAGTTGTCGGAAACAATCATTTTGTTCAAACAGAAGTTTTTTTTCCAAATATTATCACAACGAACGTAGGGAATTTTCTCCCCATAAACAATTCTGAAATAACAACGTATTTCCGCCAAAAAAAACTAAGATCCATGCTTACTGTCATGGTAAAAATGCGCTGCGCAAAAGTGCGATATTTTATCTGGTTTATTTCCGTACCCATTGAAATCTGTGACTCTGCAGCTGGTATAATTTATACTTTCTCTACACACTTTTCCAATATTTTTAAGTGTTATTTGCATTCGTTTGTAGGTTTTTACCTCCCCTATGCAATTTTGGCCCGACTTGTGCACCGATTTGCCGATGCGCAGTGGCGACTCAGTTATAGCACATTCAATCAGATTATGGCGCTCTTAACAAAAGCCATAGGTGAGTTGGATGCTAGAAATTTCTTTCAGTGCTCCAAGCATAGCAGAGTTGCTAGTTTGAATGAAGCAGTTCAGTGTTGGCACATACTCACGGTTAAATGGCAGAGCAGTTGTGTCTAGGGATGCCAACCTCGCTCTCCTGGTCTTGCTCGATTTCCCACTAAACAATTCTAGCAAACTAAAACAGCTATTAAACCTATTACATGAGCACACTTTGAAAGCGACCTGTCTATTTTTAAGCAACTTTCAGCGTGACCAGTGAAGATGGATCAAGGATAACACTCGAACTCGAAGAGGTAACGATCGTTAATATTTTAATTGATATTATACAGTGATAAATTTCTACTTCACAGCAAAACTTTGCCCATGAAACACTATGCTATTTTTGGTTATTTATCTACAACAGGGAAACCACGTTAAGATAAAAAAAACCTTAGGCACATACTGCCATTCCACTTGTACTTTTTCTGCTTAATCAACACACACTTACCTTGACACAACACACTACTTGGATGGTACAATGATCATTACTATTTCACACAATAAGCAGCAGTAGTGATTTGCATACTTCCAACCTGATTTCGATTCTTTTTAGTTTCTGGAGCTTCTGATGACGATCTAGGAGTTGACACTGGACTAGCGAAAAGCTTGCACCCCCACACTGTGTGTACTGCTGACAAGTACGTATCATGCATCCACGTTACTGAGTGTACACTGAACCAACCAGGAAGGTACAGCTCAAGCCTTTGTCGAATGCTATCCCCTTTCCCACAATCTGCACAGTCCTCCGTTACCAGGTGTCCATACGGGTGCATCATTACGGATAATTCCTTAATCTTGGACGCATGAATCTAAATATTGCACAGTTTCAACTAGCTAGGCTTTAGTATATTACTGTATCTAAAACCCAGCCTTGTATGATTCTTATATTTGCTGCCATTCACATGCGAACGTAGTGTAATCCGCATAAACGAACAGACGAAGATGGAAACGTTAAAAAACCTGTTTTCCAAGCCATTTGGTCATGCCGAATGTAGTAGTTGGGTTTACTGGAACAAAATAATTAGACGCAGTTTATGAATTAGATCTCAGTATTCATTCAAAAGCCAATACAGCCCAGATCGAATATGCATAAATGTATATTCCCCGACCTAGAAGTTAAGAAAGGCAAACTGAAAGTTATTAAGCCACTAGAGCTGCTTTCAGACAGGTGGTGCAACTTGACACGTAAACGGGAGAAGCACCGGCTCGGACATTTCAAATTCACCTCAACTCATCAACAAATAACGCGTCTTGGGGTTAGTTACGATTCTAATCGCATCAGCACCCCAGTAACGTGATAAGCACGATTGACGGAACTCCGAACAGGACAACAGTGGGTAACCGACTCTCATGGAATAAAGAATCCCTTGACAAATGGGAATGAAAAATTGGACGATTATCAACTGCAAATAAACGTGCCTAAAATGCGGTACTTACGTAATGCCTTGATCTTAAAATTCACAGAGTTAAGACTGTGATTATGATGAAGTATATTTATTACATGAAACTTACCTGACAATACCCACGAGTTTTGTCAAATAAGCAAGAAAAATCAGTGATAGTGTTGTTCATGAATCAAACTGTTTATTTTATTTTTACCCAATTGGGCACAATGCTAAAATTTACAATAAAAAATTCCACATAATATTCCATCGAAAAGCGACAGAGTCTTTATTAGTTCCGCCTAGCTAGAGTTGCTAGCGCAAGGAGATATGCCGCAGTTGCATCCTCAGTCAGTGGCAACTTTTGACATCGAAGAACGAGTCTGGCGGCGCGCCATCTTTTCTTCACCTCTCGAGCATCGAGGGAACGCAGTACTTCAGGAGAAGGAGAACGAGGAAGGAAGTACGCCGAGAGAACGCGAGTGATTTCTTCTTTTGCAGAGGTGGATGTAGTTGCGATGAATTCTGCAAGAACGAAGTCGTTCTCCACCGGTTCTGCGTCAGGAGCAGTGAGGCAATGTTTCGACTGTTGCGGACTGAGAATATTTGGCTAAAGGGCGATATGATAAATGCAACGTCAGGTGGCGAAACTAAGGTTAATATCCTATGGAAAATGGTGTTGAATATTTGCAAACACTAATGGAATCAAGTCGTTTTGGTGAACAAGTATTTCCGGGTGGGGGAGTAAGTAAAAAGGACTGCAAACAGGGTGGGGGTTGCATAAACTACACGGAGTCCTTGAACGCAAAAGTCGGAGGCACAGCTCCAGATTTTGCTGTCTTTTAAACAAAAACAATTGAACACGAATGACTGATACTCAGTCAACGGTTTACATCAGTCTAGGGCTCCTAAAAACGGAGAACTAGCAAAATACACAATTCGTCAGTGTTGAAGCAGGCTGTTCATTACTCGACACAGGGACCTTAACAGACTAAAAATTAACAAGAAATTTTTTCTCCAATGGCCTTGATTTTATGCTAAAACATTGGTTGAAATATGTTTACTTTCGGAGAAATTAACACCGCATTTGAAAGCAACTAGTAACAAACTGATGTCCGCTTAGGGGTGTTTTCATTATCAATGCAGAAAGCTTTTTGAAATCCTAATACTCAGTTTTAAGCATTTGGTTATGTTGACACACCGAGGCCATGGTAATGTTAACTGATAAATCAGCCTGTTCACTGGGAAGGAGAGCTGAGCTGTTGAGGTCGAAGACAATGGCAGTAGAGTTCAGATCGATCGCCTCGATGTCACAACCAGGCCGTACTGTCTCCGACCACGTGGCTGGACGAATTGACTTGGGTAGACGTAATTGCTGCCATATAAACTGACGTGCCCACTGCTCAAAGTCAATTTCTTGCAATGAGAAGAGCTCGAGCAAAGCGGCCCGCAGCATTGCCAACACCTCCGCTCGTCGATGGTTGGCTAAGGCTTGTTCCTGTTCACTCGAAGTGTAGACCAGACAGGACTTGCTTAGTAGCAGTTCAACCAGTACCGCAGATCTAAAAACGAAATTAACACAAACGTATTTGCACAATAACCTTTGTTCACGAAACGACTACACTCAATCACTAAAAAGCCAGAACTAGAAGCTTCTTTTCGAAGCTGTGAACTGACCATAGAATGAAGATAACATTAATATTTGTAAACCCGCGAATTAGATGGCAAAAAGTAACTTCTGTTGTGTAATGTGGGAAAAACTATCTGTCGTACAAGGAATAGACTGCAATTGATTGTTCCTTTTCGCTCTGTCCGATGACCCATTGCTATCTTTCTAGCAAATCTTAATGGAATCTCTATCAAAACAGGCCTGGTCCTCTTCGAGAAATAAAACCAACTCGAAACCATTGAACAAGTTTTACAAACTCCGAAGTAAACGACACTCTGATGGTGCCAAGTCAGGACAGCTTTGGGAATGTGACATCACGTTGAAATCAAGCACCGCTAATTATCCACACTTTACCTAACGTCCCGTTTCTTTTTTAAATGGTCATGTTCTTCATTTGTTTTGGTTGCTGACAGCAAGCACCTGAATTTATCGTTTGGTCTTTCGAGAGCCCTTCAAAATGCAACCAGTTTTGTAATCCCATCAAAATGACAAGGTTGTCCTTTTTGACGCTATTCCAATTCTGACGTGGGTTGCGCTGTTTCACCAAGATTGTGACTAATGCCATTGAAGGATATCCAGCTTTCATTAACAACGATGCTTATACCGCGTTTGATTTGTTGTGATGGCTGTTTTTTTTCCAACGCATGCATACTTAAAATGCCAAACCCCTTAACAAGCCCACGGGTTTAAAGTGACTTCTGATTGTTGCGCGTGACACCAAACGTTGCACAGTTATGTGGCGATCCGGTTCGCTTATGGTCTCGGTCTGGTGATCAACGATTTTGGGGTGCCGACCGGGGTGCTACTAGGGCGGACATGATGTCAGACACTGAACACCGAAGTACATGGCAGCTTTTTGGCCTTAACGTTAAGAACATTTAGTTTGGTGAAGAGGTTCGCTTTTCTACTCCAAATTATCCCATACATGGTGGCCGAAGAAAAATTATGCGCAATGTTTCTAAAGCGGATTTAAAGTGGTATCGACCAGACGACAAAAGTAAAGGATCATTCAAGCGACAGAAATCCTTCGGAATTGAAAAACAATCATTCAATCTGATTAGATAAGACACGGAAATTGCGAAAAACAGGGTTGTGCAAACTATGGTGAACAAAAGTACTCGGGAAAAAATTTGAAGGTGGATTTGGGTTTACTTACGACGAGGCTCTCTCGAGGATGTTGGGCCAAAGTCTGGTGATGCTGAAGCGATGAAGGCAAGCTTCAACAGCCAGGCTTCGCCGGCATGAATTAGCTTCTTCCAGGGCCTTTTTGATTATAAGAGAGCAGTTGTCAGCGGATCCGACCGAGCCGCACAAGGAGATTCCACCATCACTGCCAGTGGACGAATGCGAGTTTGCATCACTGCTACAGACGCTGTCACTGGCTACCCAACTGCTCATAAGTTGCGTCACCATGGCAAGGAAGAGCAGTTTTACAGATCCGTCCCTGAGGCGTGCAAACATCGCTATTTACAGAAAAAAAATTCAGTCAAATCAAATGAATTTGAATATTTTTGTCAAAGCAAAACTAAAATAAGCAATCAGTACAATTGCGAAACGGCAACGCAGTGTGGCCTTAGAAATTGGGGTTTTAAACAAAAAAGGCAGTGGGCTCGCAGCTAATTTAATTGTGCAGTCAAGAAGGGAAAAAGGATGTCGTAAAAGCAGGACCGAAGTAATACGTGGTACAAATAAATGACGACAAATTTAACTTGCTGCGATCAAATAATTTCACGCTTAGTTGGCCTAAATAGGGTACACTACTCTCGGCCGCGGGTTACTAAATAGAAAAAAAAACGTGTGGATGAAGTTTTAATTTAGCGAACGCCAAACAATGTCTACGGTGGATACAATGAGAGGATGGGTTCAATGTTTGTCAAAATTGGGCTTTCGATGACCAACATAAGAGCAAATTCATATTTAAGCACAAAAGTGGGTAGCAACAAGCCACACTCACCACAAGCACCTCGCAAGATCCTGCGGTCATAATTATTTGACCTACTTAACATTCCTTGCGGACTGTAAAGCTATCCAAAGCACGTACTCCATTCTCAGCATGGGACAATCAGATTGGTGGGTGAAACTATTATGGCAATGTTAGCTGGCTGAACGAACGAACTTGATCAGTGATAAGCAACGGTTAAAACATGGGCGTAGGGAATGTGTACCTCCGAGGAACCCAAGAACGCTCATTCGATTTGCAACCGGAAGGAGAGTATGATAAGCACTGGTTAGGAAACTGCGTATGACCGATCTACAGGCTAACGCCTCTTTCCAAGATTCGGGGGGTGCAGAGGAGGCGGGAACAGTGTAGGAGAAAAACCGGCCGAGCCCTGGAGCAGCAGCTGGAGTGATCTTTTGAGGCATTAAGCGCAAAACTCCAAGCTTCTGGAGACTCCTAAAGCCATTCGATACCACAGCGATGCGGATGCTATCAGAGAGGCCCCACTAAAAAAGGAAATTCATCATTGGAGTAATGCCAACGGAAAACTAGTGCATCTGCATAAGCCAATATAAGTCAATAACGTGATGACGCGACTAACCAATTCAAATGTGTAAACATCGACCAATAAACCCTGATACCGGTGGAGAGTCAGTACCTTTCCATCACCAATTTTAGCTATGCTAAGTTCCTTAGGTTCAAGTGACAGGGGTCAAATACACCAGAGGATAATTCTGATGATCTAAACAACTGAAGAAGTGGGAATGGAACATGGGCAGTTTCATACGGTGCCTTCGAACATACCGAAACATCTAGACTGTGTCCCAAGACATAACCAGGTCACAACTAAAAATCCACACAACAATGCAGTCTTGGACTTGGACCACGCACGCGTGCAACCCGAAGAAATAGGCACAAAAACAGTGAATATATACATATATATATATAGT
The DNA here is from genome assembly GCA_900604375.1 of Mesocestoides corti. Taxonomy (NCBI): domain Eukaryota; kingdom Metazoa; phylum Platyhelminthes; class Cestoda; order Cyclophyllidea; family Mesocestoididae; genus Mesocestoides; species Mesocestoides corti. Next base: position 61,809 of record UXSR01000110.1, read on the forward strand.
TCAGTAGATCCAGTTTTGTTGCGCACCTGCAATCAGTGTTGGCTTCAAGAGCGTACATTACTAAAAGCATTTAATGACTGTTGCCAACATTCAAGGACTTTAGAACTTTTAATGCATCGCGGAGACTTCTACCTACCCTAAATTATTGAAGTGGCATATTTTATGTGTTCTTGCACGTATGCTGTGGGTTTGGTATATACAGACGCCGGAGGAGACATGATTTAAAACCACACTAAAAAAGCAGCCCTGTGAATTTGTTTGTGGATGATATTTCCTTGAAAATTTTGTAATTCGAACACCAACAAGTCAGGAGTTACGGATCAAATAATGCGGCTTTAAATGTACAGAGGTTGAATGGCGACTGGATACAAACACACCTTCATGATGCCATCCAACTTGAGCCACTTGTACATGTTTGCCCGATTGATTTCATTGCCTAAATAAATAAAGAGGACCAATATAAGTCATTTAAAAGCCATCGAATTTAAGAAAAATACATACTTATGTAAGGAAATCCCGATGAGCTGCAAAGTGGGTGGAACGGAAGACGGTACTTCTGCAAAATGTACCCACTGGTATCAGAAAGCTGAAAAAGATTACTAATGTTTTACTTCTTATCATAATATTGCCAACTGATAAGGTCTACAAAAAAACTTACATCTTCGATAGATGCTGAACCAGGACTTTTCTCATGAGAATACCCACTCGGATCGTGTTGGAGCTTATAGCGCCGGAGAAATGTAAGAAGGCTATACATCTAGGGTGATGAAACAAGTGCAGTTATTTCTGTTCCAAGAAATTCACTTTCACAACCGTCTGAAGACCAGAGATTTGCCAGCTTCAGCCATACAGTTTTAAATGTTGAAAAGGTCACTTTTTAGTGAGGTCAAAAAAATTAACCACAGGGATAAATTCAACAACAGGATTGCCTGTTCCCCGATCTCGCAGGTCGCCAAAATTGAGCCGAATGCACTTCTAAAGGTGACGGGCACTTGGAAGGGGCAGACCACAAATACATACCAAATTAGCAGATAGTTAAGGAGGGGATTCGACGGGAAAAGTGCGCACGACATTATACCAGACCAAAATGGCATTTTGTTGAGATATGAATACAAACAACCACTGGTTTTACCACATGTTCAGGTTCCTCCCCAATTAAACCGATGGCCCGTGGTGCAAAGTACATGGTTTCAAATATCGTAGCGCTAATTTCAGCCACTTTACCTCATTTCAAACTCATGACGCTTCATGTCTGAGTAATCGGGTACACAAGCAAGAAGAGGCGCGAATTAGGAGTAAAATAGGAAACAGCAACAAGTCATTTGATAAAACCGATCTACAAATCCTCTTCTCACATATTCCAAACATGCACCCAAGTCGTTTGAAGTGAAATATTACTGCGCCTCCCAACAATATAGTGTGCGTGAATATTCGGACATCTTGAAAGTGAATTAATTGCCGCAAGTATATTTTCTGAACCAACACAACCAAAACGTGCTACTAATTTGATTAAAGTACATTACCGAGGTGTGCGAATTGATTTGCAAATTTTCTGATGCAAATGGTCCTTCGAAAATTAGCTGGTCTTAAAGAAACGTTTAAATGATGAAAAGCATCACTTGTTTCGACCAGTCAGCTAATCAAATATATATTACGCATTCTATGTAAGCAATGTCTATAGAGCATAAGAGAAAGATAAAAACAACGATGCAGAAATTTCGGTTGCGCGTAAACGACACACTTTCACAATAAGCACTGAATGCACAGTGCCTAGCAGCATTTGGTTCACGGCCAAGACTACGAAATTTGCAATAACTTATTAGTATTGCACTAAATTACAATTTTCAATAGTTGTAGATGTGCGGAGTCCCGAAACAAAACATGTTAAAGTCAACGCGGTTTAGTAGGAGGTAGACTCGCATCTGCCAAACATGTCCACCGAACGCAAATGACCGCAGCTACGTAACGCACCTTAGGAGCTTGATCCATATCCTCCGAGCAACTAATGGCGTTGAGGAGAAAGCGGAGTTGCTCGTAGTCGTATGGCGAGGTTTTTGCGAAAAGGAGCTTGAGGAGGACGACAAGGACCTCTTCCTCGAAAGCGCGATCGAGGGACGCGAAGTTAAGAAGGGCCTTATGAATCTCAGCAGCACGACTCAATTTCGCCAGAGAGTACTCCCTTAATGGTCGATGAGGATTTGGAGTAAGTCGAGAGTGTCACAGATTTAATGTCAACGACAAATTTACTATAGCAAGTGGACTATTGTCCACGCCAAAGTGGCTACAAATAACAAAATATTTCGACTTTCCACATTAGGGAAGCGACAGTAAACCACTTCTGCCAAGAATGCATTGAGAGAATCGGAGATCAACGTGACCCGTCGAAAATATACAACTGAAGTACAGGTATAGGTATACGGAGGACATTTTCAAATTGCCTAATTGAGCGATGACTGTTGCAAGTACTGTGCACAATGTCCTTCGGTCCTATTCACAGTCTAGCGCCTCTAAACACTAATTTTTGTCTCTACTTTAAATAGTGTCAAAACGCTCTAACAAAAATAAACAGTAGACCTAGACAAAATTAGAAGCAAGAATGAAAGTTATGAGGCTTTAGGTGAACATTAGCAAGCACGGGTCACAAATCCGTTATTTCCTTCCAAACTAGTTTCCCCATTTAAAATTACAAAAAACCCAGAAATTAAACATTTGGTGCATGACTAAATACCACAGAAATTTATTGACTTTGTATAACTTAAAATCATTCTAGTTAAACCTAAGGATTAATCCAACCACAGACATCACATTTTAAAATTGACAACCAGAATGTGACATCGCTGTTTCAGTACACATAATGATTACAGCGCCATAGACCACACATGAAAACAATTACAGATTCAACAAAAGGACAATGGGATTCTAAAACGGACACTTCAGTGAAAATCGTTCTCGAATACTTTACATGCATGAGAACATTGACGAGTTCCAAATGAGTACCTATTGACCCCACTTGTCAAAACAGGTGTAAAATGTTGTATGACATGGGCGTGCGTCACAAAAGCGAATATCGGAAAATATGCCGACCTGAAACACTTCAATCCATCTCCACAAACACTTAGCTTGTCCGGAAAAGGTGATTCCAGAAGAATTTTTAAATGCTGCAGCAGTGACTGTCGAGGATCTAGGTTAAAATCCCGACAGAATTCAACAATTTCAATCACAGGAGGCACGGGCTTCGGGGTTGAAAAGGTACTACAGAGCGGAGGCTGTTGAGTGGCGGTGAGGGAACACGACAAAGGCACGATTTCGAGCAAGTGCCCCAGTACGACATCTGGGCGGGGGTCGCGTCTGCTTAAGCGTAGCTGCAGAAGGGAAGGATATAAAAGCATAATAGAAGATTAAAGGTGAATTTGATGCAAAAAAAAACAAATGATTCACATTTGAAGTATCAACAGTGTTTTGGGATGCACCGGGGTGTACTAGGGGTATAATCAATGAGCTCACGAGAAATTCGTTCAGCACACACCGTCAAAATTCAAGCCCGATGACCGATAGGATGTGCTATTGTAGATCGCAAATAATGCTTTATAAAAACGCAGCGAAGAAAGAGGAATTCAAATGTAAAAAACCGGTGAAGTGTTAAATCATGGAAACTTATAACATGGTCACAGTCAAAAACACAAATCAACGATAACACAACCCACATGTATTTCATAGTAGCTGTTGTTAATCAAATTACATATCACATTTTGTTAACACAAATATTTCTTTAACATGTCAGAACTTGTCCAGCATTTTCATCAGTGGATGACCGTTATCCAATCGGTTAGAAAAACCGATTTGAATGATTTTCGTCGAACCTCAAAACGACTCACATCGAAATACCAAGGCCACGAGGTTATTTATGCTGACAAAGTGGTCGGTTAAGCTTGCTGAACTTTTGCAACAAAAGAAATCGGCAAGTCAGGTTAAAAAGGCAAGGTATACCTCAAGGAAATCTCAACACAGATTTTAAGTATTGTTTAACTTCTCGAAAAAACCACCGCAAAGACAAAGCCTCAACGACTACGTCAGGGGCTGTTAATGTTAAACCTATATGGGCGGTGTAAGCAAGATAAAGGCATGACATGGATCGATAAAAATAAATATTGGCAACAACACAGGAAGATCTAACAGGATTGGAATATCTATACCGTGATGACAAATTTGAAGGCTTATGACATTGCATAAAAGGCCAAATGTAGGTAGAATTCATGGCTGTTTTGATAGGTTACACGAAAATGAAATTAGATAACAGTTTCGGTCAACCACCAAATTCTTTTGACACAATAATTTTAATCCACAGCAAAACGCATAAGAATCATCCCTACAAATAACAGGAAAATGGTGTAGTGCGTTGGATCTTTTAGGATCCAAGTACTATCACAGTAAATCCAGGTAGATTTTGTTTACGTATAAAAAGGTTAAGAACTACTCACCCCATAGACACGCAAAGCAGCGTCCCATTTCGCATTTACAGAAAGTCCGCGAGCCATTTCTATCAGTTGTGGTGATCCATCAGATGGAAGCAGGTTGGCCGCCTTGAATATCATCGACGCCACAACCTAGGAGGATAAAAACTACAATGCAAAAACTAGCACGACTAAATCGATGACGCGCCAAAAACTCCTGAGCTGACCTCTAGCAGGGTATTCACACAGGTTAAGCAGCATATTCCAAGTAGATTGTCAGCGAGTTATTAGCGAAGTCAAATAGCATAATTTTACAAATGTCATTGAAGAGTAGATACATCTCCAGTTTCTTAATGAAAGTAACATTAATATAGTTTCAATATATAATGCACAACTAAGCATAATCAAGCACAGTCTTACTGATTGACGTGACACGCTATCCCTACATAAATAGCAAACCTGTGTTTTATTGGCAGCTCGAGGATTAGCTGCAACGATTTGGCGGAGTTGGGAACTACTCGTAGTGAGGGGTAAGCAGACGGCGAGGCCAAAGGCAAGTGGCAGGTCGAGGCGCGTGGCTGAAAACAGTCGGGCAAGGGAGAAACTCATCCACTGGGAAACGTACTCGCACAGCACCCGAGACATGAGCTCGACCAAATCTCCTCGCAAATTCGAATTCAATTGATCCATGTGGGAGTCCTGATCGGATTTCTGACTAAATTGCTTAAGAGCACACAAAAGATGACTGACTGTTTACCCAGTAGTGAATAGTATCTTTAATGGGGTTGGGACCACAAAGAAACCTTGCAGAACAATAGGAAAATAAAGAGCGCCAATGTTACCCGACATTAATGGGTGCTTAAATGAGAATCTTTGCCTTCAACGGGCTGTAACCAATAAAGTTAGTTGAGCGAGATTAGGGCAGTTGTGTCATAGCAGAAATGCAGTTGCCATGTGTGGTGATTCGCACTTCCAGCAACGTCCATCCACTTACGGACGTTTATGCTGCGGACTTTAGGTTGAAGAGGTTCATTCGTAGATAAGAATCATGAACAAGATTTAGTGCATCTAAATGTCAAAGTTACCGATTTGAGACTAACAATCCATTGGTAAGGGGCAAATATGCTATCAACTTTAAATTTTTCTTAAGCCATTCTGATAAAGTTGAAGTGCAATCTAATGTACCTCGATTTAAAAAAAGATCAAATTGTAAGGGAGGATTACCTGGGAGCCATCGTAGAGATCTTCGCTAAAAAGCGAGGTCAAGGATCCGACCATAGGAATCGAAACAGAAATCTCAAGACCCAATTTGGAAGCATACTCAGCAGCCAGATGCAGACCTTCCGAAAGTAGTGCTACGCCGGATTCCAAGTCTGCTAATAACAGTGGACGATAAAAAAGCTTTTACAATTCTGAAATCGTCAATGCAAATGTCAATAATCAACTGATCGTCAAAAATTGTCAGGCAGAACTTATTCCTCTGGTACACATAAATAAGAGTATTGGACAAAAATTCCTGTAAATGAAAATCTTACCTTTAAATATGTCATAACACCACACATTTATTGAATTACCTTTATTTCTAAGACTCTGCATCAGTCGTAAGAGCCATTGTAATGAAGCCAAAGACAAAGACTGCACCATTTCTTGGTCTACATTTTCAGGGATTTTTTCGTCAAAGAGCAACGAAAATTTCCATTCCAATAGTAAACCACTGAGGCCACAGAATTCCTGGGAAGGCTTCAGAGAAAAGAAATACAAAGTTGACGCATCGTTCAAATCACAATGATGCCAGCAATGCAAAGATAAAAGACCATTCACAAAACAATGCAGCCTTGCTTGTTGACCACGAACGTTCACAAACTGATAGAATAGGCAAAAAAGCTAAACAACGATAGAAAATGAAGCAGATCCTGTCTTGTCGGTTTCAAGAACTTTCACCACTAAGTACATATCAGACTTCATTCCGAAAGGTGGCAATGAGCTGGCTAGCCTCCAATGCAGAGGCGCCTAGAAATTTTCAAGAATGCAAGTGCTCTCATTTACATCACAAAGTACCAGAGACACAAGTAGGCTGACCTTGAAAACCGATGTCTTCCAAATACCTCGGTTGTCAACAGTCAAAGACTTGAAAAACGTTTAATACTTAGAGTTGACCTGCATATACCCTGAAGTGCCGAAAGGGCCTAGTCGGTATGTTTTTGAACTTTTGCTACCCTTAATCAAATTTTAGGGTGCTTCAATAACATCTTTTGAGGCAAAAAACCCCGGTCTTCTTTCCGTGTATGCTAAACAGAGGCCGACGGAGATGTGACTGGAGTAAACAAAAATCAACGCCATTGCCAATGAGCCAATGTGTGTTAGACAAAGATGGAGGATTTAGGTGGTAGGGATTTTGGTCAAATTAATCGAATTGGATTAGGGCTTTCACATTCTGTACATAGATAGCAAGTAGGCCTTGGGAACCCTCTAGAAATGGATAACAGACACGAAAATGCGTAGTAAAAACTCACGCAAAATTTTTGCGATAATTTTGAGAAAACGACTGTTATGCAGGTGAGCAGATTAATAATACACCTTTGTTTTCGAGAAAAGATATCTACAAAAGAAAAGACAGTCACGTAGTCAGTTGATCTTGTCAGTAATAAACGCCTACATTTGCTCAAAAGTGGGACCAAGGGCTGAGTTAAGAAGAACAGGAATATTTTTCTGCTGGGAACAGGCTACATTCAATTCAATTCCGGCGTGTCTGCTTGGTAGGTTTTAAGCCATAATTGTCATCTACATCTAATGAAGCATAATCTACCACAATCCATTAGATTCAGAAAAGTACCTGAAAGCCCGAAACGATCAATGTGGTTGTCATTTCACTTACGAAAAACCACTAAGAAAACATTAGTAATGAGGCACATTTGTTGATTGTCTATCTATGGTGCCACAGAAAGGCTCAAAAATGGTCTAAATCAAGCGCGCTGGATGACCATATACTTGGGTAAAGTAAACACGCTTTTCATCGGCATTACGGAAATATGACAAAACGAGCTAGAACAGGTACACCTAACAGTTAATTAGTAAGCTTTAATACAAGTTGGTGAGGCTAAGTTGAAAAAATTCACCTCAATTGGGAGCCAAGGCGATAAGCTGACAAATCTTTTAATTTCAATCTCTGAACTAAAATATAGCATTCCCATGTTGGACCTGACATTATGTGTATCCACGGCTCAATGGATACCACTGCTTGAAAAGCTGAGTAAATATCGATAGAATAAATCTGCAGTGATGGAACCTAAGTTGACCTCAGAAGAGACTCGCCTTCACTGAGGGTACTTTCAAGTAGAGCACGTATACACTCCAGCAGAGAGGCCACCTGATCGAATTCCAAATCATCCTTCATCTTAATGACAAACGGCAGGAGCGCATCAGTAACGAGTTGCTGTAATGCATTTTGGCTAATCGCTAGCCCACTACGTCTCATCATGAGTCTTTCGAGTAATTGTTTAGTAGCCATGACAACGGCTCTAAGTGAGCGTTGGTCAGACAGCCAAGCTTCGACAAGAAGGATGTCCACATCTGTCGTCTCGTTGCAGGTCTTTGTCCACCGTAATAAGAGATTAAACAACGAGACGACTCGGGGTTCGAAAGGGTCGGTGGCACCACACTGTTCAAAGAGAGACTTGATCGACGCAGCACTAATCTTGAGTGGTGGCTGCAGTTGGCTAAAAATGGCGAAGCCGGGTGTGAGGTGATGCTGAAGGATTTTTTGACTCAATTGGATGTATCTGAGACACTGCCTGGCTTCTTTTACAACATTGCTATGGAGACCACAGGTTCTGACAGCTTCCAGAGAAATGCAAGCAAATAGGTCCAAGTAGATGGAGGACTTAAAAGGATATGTAAAAGAAAATTTGCAGTTGATACATGTAAATGGCAGAGCTGTAAAAGATAGGAAGTACTGCTCCCAAGTTCATTACATAGGCATGGTAAAATACAAACGATTGTTACAAAAATCTGTGAACACTGCATCGCAGATGGATTAAATTTGCTTCATTGACTGCTCAAAAAGAAAAAGAGCGAAAACAGTACCAATTAATACAATGGACAGAAGTTCAAAGAGAAACGAGGTGGAAACGTAGATATGTAATCTTATCCCATATCTTTGTCATAAAAAATATATTTTGGCATCGTACTACCAAACAGATGAAGCCTTACTTCAAGGAATCCGATAGCTTTCAGCCGCACACTCGTTCGTTTTGTCGAGACAAAAAAAACTCGATTTTGGTTGTGTATGATAATAAATCAACCCAAATCCTCCAACACGATAGAGCGATTTCAAACAATGAACACAGGGCATAACTGTTGTAGCCGATTTCGAGCCATCCATAGATACGTCAAAACCTTCAAGTCGGTGCTACAGCTTTAAAGTGCACTTAAGTGTAACTTCTTAAATGAGAGGACTTGAACTCTGTTAAATTCAAGTCCAGATGAATTTCAATAAATATCTGTTATTCATACAGGCAAACAATCGCCTTGAAGGGGTGAATTTTTCCAAATATTAGGGCAAACGCTATGAAATGATTAATGCTTGAATTATATTCCCAAGCATTGTAAAAATAACTTCGTGTTATGGATAGCAACTAATCGCTGCAATGTTTGCTTGCATTCCCATATGGCTAATCAATCAAAAAACACAACTCTGGCCCTAAAGTGACCTGACCAAGACAATTACATTGATTATGATTAAATTTGAATTAAAGGCCGTATTATACCACTGAGAATCGTAATGCAAAGCATATTCAGAATGGTGCGACAGTGTCGTGGAAGTTTCGCTATAGTAGCCATACCCACCCCTAACCGAGCAAACAGACCCGGCTTGGGGATTCAACATCAACCTTGACTTACACACTCAGTTCCACAGCAATTAGTTGCCCAGGATGAGGCTAGGTCACGCAAAGCAGTTGCAAACAGCTTCTCTACAAAATTTTGACACCCCGCCATTTCCAAAGAAAGCAGTTCCTTAAACACCGTAAGCACCACGTAGTCCACTCGCTCCCGATTATTGACCGGACATGCACCGCTGACGTGAAGTGCCTGACCGATGGCAAGTTGAAGGTGAGCAACAGCAAATGTGTAGGTGGCAGAGGCCGGGGAGAGGAGACGAGCCACCCTGAGAGCGTCTGCGTGCACCTCTTGTCTGGAGCGACAGGAGTGGAATGAGGATGCTAATTGAGGTGCCTTCAACCAGGGTGGAGGAGCATGCAGCAAAAGAGCGCTCAGTGTTCTAGTCAGGCCAGAGGGATGTCGATCGTCAAAATCTATTTCGTACCTGTGGGGATAAACAAGATGAGCATGCGACTATGCACTTTAAGTGTCATTTGAACGCGACACTCATTAACTTAATCAAGAGACCACCACCAGAAAAGCATGAAAGGAAATAGGGATTGACGCGATTTAGAAGAAATCTGTCTTATTTGAGGACTACGACCTTCACTAGTGTTGAAACAGCCATTGGATACCAATCAGTCTGTAGTGTTCATCGAACCAATCTACAGTTTTACATCTGCATTCATCTATGGATACGAAAGCGCTTTATTAAGACACATGACCCAAAATTACAAACAAAATAACCCTCAGCAGTGTGAGTGGTTATGAATAAAAATAGTTTTATTAAACACTGGTCTTACCGGCTACACCCACTTCAGTACAATCAATTCCACTTAGTTTATTTTTAATAGCAAAATAGTAATCATTTAAAACTAAAAGTAGACTGGTTACTTGGTTCCTAACACTAGTATTTGCCACTGCGACCATATAAACTCCATGTTTTAAAGTAAAATACCGAGTTTTGGTAGTAGTTGTAACTAGTTCTGGAAAGCAAGCAGTGAAAATACCAAAGGTGGATTTCAGATAAATATAACGTACTCCGAGAGAATAGCGGCAGCCTTTGCTCTGTTGGATTGACGAGAGAGGATTCGGAAGGCAGAATTCTCCCTTCCTCGTCGAGCGAGAGAATGATCAGCGAGGACCGAGTCCACAACCGAATGTAATTGTAAGGGCCAAGGCAGCGGAGCTACTTTTACAAGGAACTGGGCAGCCTAAAAACAGATACTACTTGACTTATGCAGAGAAACGCATCATACGCACCCAGACGACGTGCACTCTTCAATAAAGCCTAAAATAGACCATAAATTGAATGTCCAAACGGTAACGGTGGAGCACACGAAGCTATAGCCTTACATTCGGATAGTTACATTGACTGATGACCTCAGGTAACACAATGATGAGTTGACCAACCTGAACTTCAGCTTCCAAGAGAATGTCAGATGGGTTCAATAAGATTCGCACAGCGATAAATGACCCAGGCGGATGACAGGGGAATACGTGAAGGTTTAGGTCCCTAGAGAAAATGACAAACCGCCCTGGGAACATAACATGACCCACAGCGGTGAATGGGTACCACCAGTATAACGAAATTCTAGTTGGGTTGTAGTGTTGCGTAATAAAAAAAATAACTCATTTGCACCTTATACCGACAGCCAAGCGAAGTGATCCACGAGGCAGCCAAACAAGCGCGCTGAATTAGTTCCGCGGTGATGGTCGAATCAGGCATAGGCAGTTGCTTCGTTTCATTTTTGGATGGCGATGGCAAGTGGAGGAGTGTTGTTGGCTCAACTGCCAGTATACTGTAACAGTAGTCACAATATACGATGTCAGAGTTCAGGCCTCTTTCCTAGTAATACATAAAGGTAGATATTGTGATAATGGATACTTTGTGCTGCAAAAAGGTGGAATTATTGCGCGAAGGACCACTATAATTAAGAATAATAAATTGAAATCCATTAAAGGGAATGTCTATGGTGCGCATACATTAGGCAAAATAAGTTTCGACGAGAAAATGATATTATACATGTTGCGATATGCTTCCGTTAGAAGAAACAATTGCTTAATATTGAAAACCTGAGTGGCGATGGCAAAATACAATTTGATGTTGCACGAGCAGTCAGCAAAACAAATTAAACCGGAAAATTCATTTCAGCAGTAGTTTGGTGGGAGCACAAATCAGGTCACAGTGATTTTTCAATTCAATGTACTACAATTAATCGCTTATAATTGTGTGAACTAAGCGATTTCGGAGACTAAACAGACACTTTAACAGAGCACAGCCAAACCACCGCGGTATCGACTAATTTTGAAATCACAATAACAACACAAACAATAGACACAATTTAAATGATTAATTGGAAATGATATCGACAGCAACCATTTAAAAAACGCGCTATATTTATGATCCAGATATTCTAGGTAGTCACGATAAAATGGCACTCCAAAAACACAGACTAAATGGACACTCGTTAAGGGAAATCAATAACCATCCAAGCCAACCTTGATAAAATTGGCGACACGAGGCACCACGGGAGCGCAATCATCACTTTCACCACGTGAAGTGACAGCGACATCCACCAGCTTAATGGCGATCGACTTTGCATCCAGATTACCACAATCCTCTAAGCTAAGCCTGAAATTGTACCTGAAACAAATAAAGCGATAAAAGTATAAATATTTGCTTAAGTTAGTGGGAAATGTTAAGAGCTCCACAGTCAATGGGCGACTAAACTGACAAGTTTGGGTGCTGTATTCAGCCTAACCTACCTACTTGTGATTGGCGTCGATTGTGGGAAATATGCCAGTAGAGCAAAAAACGATGACTTGCATACTATGGACCGCCATGACTCCAAAATGCATTAACACCATATTTACAAAACAAAATACAGTGGGAAGTTGTGTTAGTTACTGGACGATTATATTTAATAAAGATCCACACAGCTTCAATGACACCAACACTAATTAATTAACACAAACACATTAAAATCAAGCGAAGTAAAACATCAGGAAGGTGACGATTGTGAGCAAAATGTGAACAAGAGTATGAAGAGAGAGCATTTCATGTTATAGGTGATTACTCTCATTAAAAAGAGCCCAAGGTGTTGGCGACATGCAGCGAGAAGCAACACGCTTACTTTTCAAGGAGCTCCTTGACGGTCACCAAGTCAAACAGTAAGCACCGAAGAGGGTAGAAAGGGTCAACTTCAGGACTTCGGCTACATAGTCCAGACACGAGGAGGTTCACCTCCTCCTGTGGTGTTATCTCGCTTCTGCTACCTGTCAGCTTAGCGTTGCTTAGTAAACCTTCCACCCAGGCGATGGCGGTGCCTGGCCACTCAAAAGGACAATTGGCGACAGAATCGTTGACCAATTTTTCAAGCTGCTTCACACGATTCACCAACCACGCGGCTACTAATGGCTTTGAGAGGGAGAAAACGGAAATCCAATGTCAATTAAGGCAAAAACTCATGATTCTCAATCGATATGGGATCGCGTTTTCGTCTGACACACATAACGGACCCAAGGAGTTTGACACAAATCTCTACAAATACAATTACCATGACAGCAATGAAAAACTCTGACTTGAATTTAACAACATGACAAATATTTGAGAATAAATGGTGCCTTAAAGTGGCGATGAAAAACAATTTCTACAAAGGAACTCACCAATGCTAACGGGCAACTACAGAGCAGCGAAGGAACTAATTCAGCGCCGAGCCAGGCATGAAGGGTGCTTTCCACTTCAAGCAAACTACTACCAGAGGTTCCGCCATCGCCAGAAGACGTGAGGGGTTTAAGTGAAATGAGCGATAGAAAAGCCTCTACAGAAGACAAATTCATCTCCGACATCAGATTCGTCTGAAAAGTACGAGGTGTGTTTGATTAAGCGTTTATAGGGAAACTAAAATGTCAAAACGAATGTGTGTGACCCATGAAGTCTTACACCGAAAACCCACACAGGTGACTTTGGCGGTCGAAACTAAGAAACTTTGATGAGCCTTACCGTGAACCTGGAATAGCACGGGACCCAAAATTTACGACATTTTGTCACACTCAATCATTGTGGTTATTTCTAATGACATTGCCAAAGACCGCCCAAGCACAAGCCAAGCAAAACAAAACTTACGTGACACGGAATTGCGATCAATCCTTTGCACGCGAGGCATTTTTAGACCGGTGTCGATTACTGCTTAGCAAGCGAACATGGTTAACTATTTCGGCAGAAATATTATTTTATTGAATTGCAATTATATACGACGTGTATCAAAGTCGATTGAGCAGGCGACAATCAGAATGAACAGTGAAGGAAACCTTGGTCGGACACAGAATACTACAAAAAATTGTTTGCAAGAGCTAGTGTAGTGCTATTTTACGTGTGCATAAAACTTGAGTAAAATAATTTGCTGCAAAAAGAAACAGAAAAAAGGATCTTGGGCGCACCCTATACATGCTCCACAATTTAAAGCCGTCACTGTATTCCTCCCAGCCGGAGAAGCACTCAATAAATTCGGAGGTTATTCGAGCCGACGTAAACTTGATCCACGAAGTGCGACTGAAACAAGAATTCGGTTGCTCTGTGGTGTTAAAGAAATATGGATGCGGAAAAACGGACTTTTGGGTCACCTGAGTTTCCGATACTTGTGCAACTGGCTGAAGGCCTCTAGGCGTTTCAATGTATCTAAGACGGCCTATTATCATTTAAAATAAGATTAGCTTGGCAACATACCTCCCGGGATTTATTCGCATCACGTGGTAACTAAAAACAATTTGTGATTTGACCGATTAAGGCAACAAAAGGTATAATATTAAAATGGATCATACCTTAAGCGTGATTGTCTCCAAAAGTTTGAATTGGTACTCTAACCTGGGTATCACCGCATCGATTGCTAATTTCAAGACTACTTCAGGAGATTCTAGCACCTAAAAGGTTAATGACGTTTCATTGTAACGAACATAACGCAAGAGCCAATCTTTCTAAAAAAAAACGAAGTTCAACATTTTTTTCGGTTTAGTAGTGTCGGATAAAGTAAACCGGGAAGACATGAGACTAACTTGGAGAAAGCGAGCCGAAGCAATCAAAAGCAAAGAAACACTGACAGTATATGTAGTCAGAAAAACTATTGATCTAACGCGAGCAAAGGATACTACATTACCAGAAATAAGTGTTTTTATAACTACGTGTGATCATTTACACACCACAGATTATAAAAATCAGACAAAATGCCTATGAGCGCAAACTCCAAAGACAGCCGTCAGTAACAAAAAGCATACCTCAATTTCAGAGAGGAGTTCTACAGCTTTTCTACATGTTGAATCGCAGCTGGAGAGTAGCGAATTCAATTGGTCACCAAGAGTGGGTGAACTAAATCGCTCTGCACTCTCTGCTAGCATCTCAAGACAAGCCAGTAACTCCATTTTTGAGACCAACTTAAAAAAAAATAGTTTTATTTGTAAGAAGGCTAGATGTGTAAGTAAGTTAAAAACTTAAAGCCTACATACGGAGGTACCAAGACCAAAATTAACTGCGAATTGTCGAGCCTCGGCAAACTTTTTCTCCTGGATCAGAAGTTTCAGCCTATCAAATAAAAAATGTGTGAGAAAGAGGGTCGGAGGGACGAACAACTATGGAACTTACCGATCGGTTAAGTCTGTTACTAGGAACGTTGAAACGTTCAGGGCAGCTTCCCCCTGTTCAACCAAAATAGGCTCGGATTTAAGTTCACATCGCGAAAAGAGTAACGGAGAACTGCCTGATAACGGTACTGATAGATGCAATGTTCGGCTAAAAAAAGCAGTAGTAGTCATTTCGTCTTCGACTCGATCGCAAAAGAATTGAATCAAGAATTTGAACCTTACGCAGGATACGTTCGTATTTCCAAGACGAGGCCACACATGCGCTGATGAAGCGTGTATATGTCAAAAGATAGAGATAGTTTATGTTGGCTCCGTAGGGAAACTGCGAAATCTGTTACATCTGATACATCATGCAATTTTCCAGAGTATACACCCGCGATTGCATTAAAGAGAAACAATTGGCGCTGGAGTTAGAGAAAATATTAGGATAAATTTTAAAAATTGCAAACCTGCTGCGTAAGTACAACGAAATAACCAGATCCAACAAACTCAGTCTTAACAAAAGAGGACATAGATTCCAGGGTAGAAGTGAAGCACAATATGTCATAATCGTTGCACTTGTGCGCCAAAGAATCCTCGAAAATGGTTACTTTTAAGCGATGTCTCTAGTAATGCAAGTCAATTACGTAAACTAGAGCTTACTAGTGAAATAGAAACTGCTACATCTGGTCGCTCAGTGTTACATAATAACGCAATTGGTGGGCCGACTTCCTTTAATGGAGCACAGTCAACGTTATCAGTAAAGAAATTTAACTCTTTATTAATGACAGCATTACGAAAAGAATGCGGCGTGATTCCAGGTAGAATAATTCGCTCCGAGTCAGCTACGAAAACAACAACGTCCATGGTGCCTGGAAGGTAAGCTAGAGCAATAAAATACCGTTAGTCCAGCATCGAACCCTGATATCACCAACTTTCTCCAACGTTACCTGAAAGTAAATTCGGAATTACGAATACCCTTACCGGAAAATCATGCAGTTCGGGAACATCAGGTAGAAATACCTTGAGTTTGTTACCATAACATCGAATAACCGCAGCTTTTAAATCAAACAGCGGATAAACATTCTCGATACTATCTTCTGGTAAATGACACGCTTGTAATAATCACGAAAATCATACCCAGGTTAGTTTGGAATAGAAGTGCATTACTCTCGTCGAAAACAGAAAAGGTTTGGTTGTTTACAATATAGTACATTCCATCAAGATTTCCCAGAAAAAAATTTCTGCCGATTTTGAGTTGCTACGACAAAAATTATTAGAACATAACAAACCTCAGATGTGTTCTTTTGGAGGCTAACCAATAATGACTGATGGTACCACCTTTCGGAGTTTGATGGACCAACTTCAGAGACCATTCTAAAAAGAAAAATGCAAATAATGAATTTGTCAAAAAAAGTCCGAACAAATTCAGCACTTTTACATCTAGATAGAACCTACGCCGATTGGTCACAGGAACGAAAACCAGCAAATTTAGCGTTTAAGGTCAAAATAGAGGCAGATCAAAATGTTGTATCCGGTGTTCAATTTGGGAAAAGTAGAGTTTTGCGAACATTGTACTAAGGTGTTTCAGAATTGACGAAAAAGGACTATTAAAATGGTCAGAGACTAAGTTATACTCTCGTAGTACAAAAAAGGAAAATGCATGAAAAAAAAGTAATTGCAGGCTTAAATACGTATTTAGGCGCCAGTAAACTCTAACAAACGAAAAACCCATAGGAACTACACAAAACGTAGGGCAAATATGTGATCAAGGGGTCTGCGCAACCTTAAGTAAACAATTAGACTAGAGTTATGCATAAAGAAAATGGAGACAAAGTGTAAAGAGGGGTCCTCCAGCAGGTTACGAAGGATGGACGACAAATGAACAAAGCAAAAAGCAGTGAAAAAATAAATAGCTAAGCAAAACCAGCCTAAAAACAGGACTTACCTTTCATAACAAACAATCAAAAATAGAAAATTGACACAAACCCAATTTTAAATTAAAGCAATAGGGATTTAATTAACAAAGCAATCCATATAAACAAAAGATATTGTTATTTTATAAAATGTCATCGTAAATTGCCCTTAACTATCGAAATACATGTCAAATAAATTTAGAAGGGCTATCGACTTAATAACATTTTGCAATATTTTTTAAATTATAGTGATAAGTCTCGAACATGTCTTTACTCAGCACTGAATAGCATGCAGGCCTTCGGTAGGGGTGTGGTGTGGTGTAGCGGAATGACAGACGGCGGCCATATTGGTGACGGTGTTGAGCACGGCGTGGAGGCGGCATCACG
>UXSR01000111.1:0-78950 GCA_900604375.1 Mesocestoides corti
TCCTTGTTTTAGATTAAAAATTTAAAACACATTACATTGCTTTTCTCAATGAAGAAACACATCAAAGAAGTTGGATTTTTGATAGAAACCGACACCGTGAAAGGGCACACCAGAATCACACTGGGGTTTGCCAAGCTGTGTTCGCTCTTTTTTTATTTTAACTCTTCACCAAAAGCCTTTTCATGCCCCTTGGACAAAACTTCGCAAGATTTAAAACTTGGCTAAGCAATTGTCACCTAAACAAAGGCTACAAATAACTGGGGTAGATTGAATTGTTGAGCAATTTGATTTCAACATACTATTTGGCTCTCGTCTCAAATTGTTAATTTGTGTTTTAATAAGTGGTTTGTAAGAGAGAAGCATTTAATTTATTAAACACAACTAAGGCCAAAAATAAGCATCATGCCAAATCCTTTTGCCCGATGCGGAAATAGTCCTTAGTTTGCAATGTGGTTTGTTGAGGGCAATTAATCTTCCTGTCTTTCAAGCATGCAAAACATCGAAGCAGACAGTGCGGACCCCCAAGGATTAGATTATGAGAAATCTGACAAAAATTATTACTGGCAGATTTGGATGCGAGGTCGCTGTGAGGAAAATTGTGTAATAATCAAGGAAAATATGCCGTCGAATGAGGCTGCTGCCATTCAATTGTGATAATTTCTCCTGTAGTGTAACGCGGAGGAATTTCAGGAACCGCTTAGGTTCATTGGTGAGCGGAAACACAATATAAATCTAATTTTTCTGGATATAAGGAGGTGGAGGTTACCATTTCGGTCTAAAACTAATTTTACTACACTATATCCTTAAATATAACGGTCAACGACATGCAAAATCTCAATTTCGCCTCCTAAAACCATTCAAATAAGCCCTACACTTTTATGTATCATTGACCAACTCATTTTCTAACGTTAATTTCTCTTCTGGCACAGTGGTGAAGGCCGGCAAGGAGGTAACAAAGAACGCGATCCGTTCAATGGCCTTCCTCACCTCTGAGATTATCACGCAGTTTGCAGTTGGAATGAACCCCAAGGGATCTGAGAACAGTAATGCCAATTCAAACAATCCATCGGCCACAAACAGCGTCAAACACCTCTCGCTGGATTCTCAGCAGGACCAGTACCCACCACCCCTATCCCGCACCCTCTCCCTCTCCCCGCCCACAAGCCCTCTTTGGACAAGGCTCAATCCAAGTTAGACCTAATACATGAATCCGGGGATTGCACCTAGGGCGTCTTTAGATAATGAAGTCAGTTTATTTTTGTACATAAGTGTTATTGATTTAGCACAAGTAAATTTACCAATTATTGATTACTTAGTAATGCTGATCAGGTGTAAAAGTAGAGCAGTGGGTAAAACGCGGCGATGTTGTTTAACACGGTTTCGTTTAAACTGCGAAGTTAGCGTCCTGGATAACAGTGTTACTTGGAGTAACATACCGTAGTATTTTGAGCAAATTAAACAACGAATAGAAATCTCCCCCGTCTTTGAAAAAAATCTGCAAATATTTGAAACAGCATGAAGGATAAGGAAGTAGAAAATGTTCGTTTGTTCGAATACTGAATGAATGATCACGTAATTTAGTTTCCGAGATCGAAAAATCTGTCCACTCAGTTAAAAGATGTGCTAATGAAGGTCATAAGTCCATAAGCAAGCATTTTCCGGTACCAAAATTATGCAGATTAACAGAACAGCAATTTCAGTTACACACACTCAATTAAAATTCCCTGGTAGTTTGCTGAAAACGTCACGTTAGCCCTATGTTTTGACCTATCACATTGCGACTCAAAGAATCAACCTCAGAAAGTGCAAATATTTGGTAATTATGGAATGCTGTATTTATTTTGAGGCTTCTGCTCTTAAAACGGACAAATGTTAGTTAACACTGAAGTGGAAATTTAGCCTTGTTATTGCTGGCTTTCCAGCAATAGGCCGGTGTCGGTTTTCTCGATGTTGAGAAAAGCCTTAGCCAAATACGCCTGAGAGCTAAACGCATGGAACTGTGACTAATTAATCGTACAAATGCTTTTTGAGTTTAGAACTAACACTGAAAAGTTCAAAATCGGGTGGGCTTGAATAATAGATAGAACAAAATAAGCGTTTTAGACGTAATGTCTAGCGATGGTTTATGGCCAATCCGAGAACTCCTAGCCACAATTATGTGGTTTGTTGACAGTGTCCTACTAACCAAAAGGTTTGCCTGTCAAAATGTGGATAAATTCAACAGGAACTGAAACAGGGATCTGGAAAAAAATTTAAAAGACACACAGAATGATAAAATTATGTTAACAAAACAAAAATTGACTAGAAATATTGCCACGATTTTCGACGGATTTCTATTACTAGTTCTAAAAGCTTAATAATTGCAGGTACTTTAATAAAAAGATATTTAGAAATTAAATGTAATTTGCCTTGAAGATTCATTTCATCTGAAGTGCTTAATTTTTGCGCCAAAACTAACTGTTAGAAAAAATTGCAATTTTGCCTCAAAATGCAAAATGCTAATTAATATTTAGTAAACTGTTTCTGGGTCATTAGGAATATCTTAACTGTACCAATTTAGTGAAAATGGCCTATTGTGAATCGTGTCTATTCATGCACCTTAATCCGGTCGCTCCACCACCGACACAGGGTCCCCCTTTTCGCAGCGTGTCGCCAGCCGCGCGAATCCTCAACTCCCCCCTTATTAGCGCATGCGATTATCCCAGATTGACCTCGCACCTAGGTCTCGATGTTGGCGCATCTGTGACACACGTATCTGAAGCATAAATACACACGCGCAAACTCCACCTGCGTCACAACGACACCAACGTGGTTGAGCTCTGAGGTAAACGGCTGTGTCCACGTCCACTTCGATCCGTTTCTTCGCCGCGGGTATCAGGGAAACGTAATCGGGCCAGGGTTAATTCCGTGGCCCCGGCGTGGTTCAAGACCACATGTAGGGGCCCACAACAAGACTTTTTTATAACACCCAGTGATAGCGCCTTAGCAAATTCTCAATTCACGAGGTTCAGAAATGTTAATTTCAAAGAGCTAGAGCTGGAAAACGTACGATACAAAAGCTAGTTCAATTTATGGAACAAAAGGAAATGAACACAATCATAGAAGGAGTAAGCAGAACTAATTGCCGACCTCCTCATCGCCGGTAAGCCACAGTAAACAAAATGAGTTGTTGATTGTACAATTTGATTGTCTTGTCGTGAATCCTGTTTATTCAACCCCCTACTCCGGTCGCTCCACCTCCGACACAGGGTTCCCCTTTTCGCAGCGTGTCGCCAGCCGCGCGAATCCTCAACTCCCCCTTCATTAGCCCGAATATTTATCTTGCATTATCCTCACACCTAGGTCTCGATGTTAGCGCATGTATGACTCACACATCCGAGGTATAAATACACACGCGCAAACCCCACACACGACACAACGACACCAACGTGGTTGAGCTCTGAAGTAAACGGTTGTGTCCACGCCCTCTCCGAGCTTTTTCTTCATCGCTGGTATCAGGGAAACGCAATCGGGCCAGGGTTAATTCCATGGCCCCGGCGTGGTTCAAGACCACATGCTGGGGCTCACAACAGTCTCCAACTTGATCAGTTCTAAACACATACACACTCACACATACACACACATCCTAGAAACCCTAATTTGACGCAAAGGCTAGTTTTGACCTTCAAATTAACTACTCATCTCACTGATACCGAGTTCCAGCTTCTCATGGCTAAGCTGCGATGTCGAATGCACCAACTGGTTGCAGCGAATCCCACACTATTGACAGCGCTGTGGAAATCGCCAACTTGCTGCAGCCTATTATGTCACCAAAATCAACTCTGGGCACGGTATTCATGCATCACTAGCCCCATCTACCCCGCCTACCTTTGACACTACACTTCCTTGATAAGTAGCGTGTTTTCTTTCACGTATGCCATTGAAAATGATAATTTGTTAATAGACTTGCGAACATGCTTGGGATCGGTTTTTAGATGTTTCGGAATCATGATATCCGTCGTTCAACCAACTCTCTTACTAACAAATTATTCCGCTTGATTTTGCTTCTCGTCTTCGTAGTAAAGGTTAATTCTTTTCCTCAGATACACAAGATATTCTTTCGCACGGAGAGTAAATTAAATGCTTGACCATCCGGTGTACGTGATAAGACCTCCTCCACAGTTAGTAGATCGAGAAGTTGGCCACTCGACTTGAATGGAATTAACGTGACTTTACACAATTTCAGTGATGACATTTAAAACGAGGCAATCGCGGTGGTTTAGTTTGACGTTGTCGAAGCATGTGACACAAAATACGACAATGGAGTATTTTTTTTGATCCAGTGCAAATGGACTCGGGATCCACGTGACTGATGCAGTAGTAGCGGAAGATCCTGTTATTGAGGTGTCGTATTTCCACTTCCAGCGTCTCCTTTTCCGCTAAACATAACAACGCACGACATCCAACTGTACTAAGCAGTGAACTACTAATTTCAGTCCTAGATTGCCTCAACTGCCTGACCGCGTATTTCTACAGGAGCATTGGTGATTACGAGATGCTGGCATTGAAATTAACGCCGAACGCAATTGCTGTCACTGGTACAGAGTTCACAGGGTGAAATTGCCTCGTTGAATAATTTGACATGACCTAGTGGCTGTCCGAAGCCCCTTTTAATCGTTCATTCAGACACTTCAGGAAGGCTTTTTTTTGGTTTGCTTGGTGAACCTTGCCAAATCACAGATTTACGATGAACAAGAGGACAGGCGTTGCGTTAAACCTGCGACAGCAGTAAATGCGATTTGGTAGAATGGGCGAGGGTAGGGCAAATGCACTTGAAGTGTTTTAACTGTCGCCTTGGCCTTTTTCGATGTCACGACTCGTGCATTTAAGCGTAGAGTAAAGCAGCTACGAGGCATGCAAGGGGTGCTTGAGAAGGATCGAGTCGAAATAAGAAAATCGAAGTTAGCAGGTATCGTCAGATGGGGGTAATTTCTCGGCACCTCAATCTGAAGCCGTTAACTTAGCCATGGAAGTGAGCAATTGTAATTGGAATGACAGGGGCGCATTAGAATGGTACGCACCTTAATGACACGCGTATCTTCCTGAACTCGAGGTTTATCATTGTTTACACAAATGGAAGTACTTTGCCTAATGGATTGACGAGAAGGCGAAGAAGGAATTCTTGCAGTGATTGCATGGTGAAAATAATGAAACTTGTTACCCTCCTGCTAATGGTTGGGAAGAGTTGGCATTGCTTCATGCTTGTCGTAATTTAAGGGGAGAAAGCGACGCAAAAAGTAAAAGTGGAGAACACGTAATTTGAGGCAAGAAGGACAATTAAAAACTAGGGGTTTGTAGTGGCACTACCTTACGACCCTCTTATGGACAGTCCCTAAAAGGCCCGAAACGAAACAAGACAGTGACAGCGGACACGACAACAAGTGTGTCTTTGTGTGTGGATGTGCGAGTGGGGGGACAAACGACTAATAACCGTAACCAAGGGAAAATGGATGAGTCATTGACACCGTCAGGTCAGTGAACAGGCCTCACTCTACATGACAGTCCCCTACAAGGTGATATGTTTCATTTGGCATTTTAATGCAAATCGTAAACACAAACCAGAAGATATTTTGCTTTTTCTTCACCCTGTCTGTGGATTGTTACTACATATTGTATTTACTATAATAATTTGTATACTAGTGTAAACTAACGTTGCTTGTATTAACTTGAACTCGGTGACCTTCTACGAGTACACTACGCATATTTACAGAGGTCGTCGACAGATGCGTTAATCATGTTAACGGCGGTTCCGAAGCAAGGTCATAGTCCCATTAATTACATCATTTTTCCCAGCGGAATTCAGGGGGTGCTGTGAGACGTGTTGTTCACGTCTATTAACGCGGTCGCCGCAGTCTCAGACACGCTGTCCGCCTCTCAAAGTTAGCAACGCGAGATCGTCTGCGCGTTCACCCCTGTACGTGTACTTTTACTAGTTCATCCACTCTGTACTTTTACCTCTGTATCAGGCAACACGACTTTATTGAGCCAGCGTGTAGGCTCTTGAGTCTATCCCTCTCGTCTCATTTCTTTTTTGTGTACTTCATGGTGCATCGTGCCGCAGCAGGAGAAAAGCACGGCACTTATTCAGATATTATAAAATTATAACAGTAATGTTAAAATTTACTTGGTTTCACCATCAGACTTCGGTTACTTTAGAAAAACAAGTATTGAATGAATATTTTTCCTATTTAATTTCCAGGCTTCCTTGCATGTTTGCAATACAAAAGTGCATTCAGAGAATATACCTCCCTCATTATCTATCAAGTTATCAGATTTTGACATACCTCCACAATCATGATGCAAAACGACGAACTACTTGCAACACGTTCAATTCGTAAAGAAGCCCCTCAAGTGTCATTGTGTCCATGTGGGAAACCAGTGCACCATCCAGCAAAGGCTACGCTTCTTCGTTCCCGATTAACACACTGCAATCTGGAATGTTGATTAGCACTTCAGCCTTCTCGAGTCTGTTAGACGGCAAGTCGCCAGAGTCACTGAGTCAGTCATTCGGGTAGAGTACAAGACGATATATGTATGTAGCGGATTAACAGCGATCGCGCCTAAGTGAACCCTGGTTACCGACCTGACGGTGACAATGACTCATCCCCCTTTCATTGGTTACTGTATCAGATGCCTGCCATCCGTTCACTCATACACACACTAAGACACTTGGCTGGCGTGACGCTAATAAACGGTCGTGTCCTCTGTCGCCTCTCTTCTCTCCATTCTCGGGTTTTTACTGGCTGTTAACTAGAGGGTTGTAAGGTTGTGCTTAGACCACAAGCCACTACACGTACTCCTCGGACTTCGACGCAAGTGTCAACAAGTAATTGAGCGTATCGACACTCAGAGCACACGGTCATAAATGACGTCGTTTCTTCTGTCGGCGCTTGAGAGGGTAGATCGACCGTGGGGTATGTTCAAGGGTGGACGGTGTGTTTGCATTGGTGGAGCACCTCACCGCTGGAAGTCGAACGACTTGGCAGTTGGTTGTTCATGTAATTGCCCCTTTTCTGTCTGAATACGTGATGTCGGACAGTTTGTAGTAGCTCGAGTTTTAGCACTACTTGACAACCCTCTAGTTAACAGCCAGTAAAAACCCGAGAATGGAGTAAAGAGAGGCGATAGAGCACACGACCGTTTATTAGCGTCACGCCAGCCAAGCGTGTGTCTTAGTGTGTGGATGAGTGAGCGGATGACAGGCGTCTGACAACAGTAACCAATTGAAAGGGGACGAGTCATTGTCACCGTCAGGTCGGCAATCAGGATTCACTCAGGCGCGATCGCTGTTAGTCCGCTACAATTCCACGTGTAGGGTGGACTGTGATAGCGTCAGGAGCGTTGGCATTCGTAACTAAAGAATTGCAGCATCGAAGGTATACGTGGTAGGAGGGGATAGGCATGCCTGAATGCGGTACCGAGAATTGACTCTGGTTTTCCACAGTGCTGCCAATAGTGTGGAATCGCTGCAACCAATTGGTGCGTTCGACATCGCAGTTTAGCTGTGAGAACCTGGAACTGGGTGTCAGTGATGTGTGGAGGGAATAGGTGTTACTAATAAACGACTCGTTCTCACAGTTGTCATATTCAAACTGAGCCGTAATCGGTTTATCAGCAACTAGGATGTCAACGATTTGTTATCTTCATTGTTATCTTGTACATTTGGTTATTTTAAATAACACTGCGCCCAGACCTAGCCGTTTGAAATTAGCATTTCAGTTCATGTTGCACCGACGACTGTTGAAGTCCGTCTTCAACAGTTCCTCGTTTGCAGTTGAGCGCATAATGAGACTCTCTTGGTTTACAAGGTAAAATTTCTTCGTTCCTAATATTTCCGAAACCTCTACGCATCTTGCTTCCATCCTTCGAACTAAAAAATTTGGTCAGCCTTCCCAAGAAGGTCACATTGCGACCTTTTCACTGGGTTTTTCGACATTCCCGTTTTATTAAGTTCCAGGCACCAAACCTATCCTTTTTACACCATAAGTAAAAATGTGAGCGCGAAAATTTTTTAAGAGCAACTTTACTGTTTGCGGTCACAGTTTCAAAAATTTATGAATACAAGGCTTTTTAGTCGGGACTAGTTACGACATTTTATTCACAATCCACTGGTGGCTTCAAAGAGAATTCCTAAACAAAAAAGTATTTTTAAATTTTTTTGTATTCCAAATTTTTAATTGCATTTTAAATCATCGGCTTTTGGGGCTTAAATTTACTTGTATTTCATTCTACGTCAAACATTTGACAACACGTGTTCAACTAGCGGGCAAGTGGTAGTTTCCTTCACACAATTCCTTTGTGCAGCAATTTGAGTGTTAAACGTCAACTACTTAACAAATTGGCTGTTTTGGTATATTTTTCCGACACCTACTTGATCATTATGAGTCTCCGACTTCATCATCGTCTGTAAATGAGGAAAAAAATCGCTCCCCTATCAGTAATTTAAAAAAAACCTTCCTGACTGCTGCATGAATGAGTTGGATACTCGCGGTTACATAAGGGTAGAACCATGTTCCGTTATTTACCGTTTGAACGTTCCAATCCACGGAGCGAAATTGCTTTTGTACCGATGTTTGTCAAACCCAGCAAATTACGGTATTGCGATAAGTGACTTCCTAGGTAAATTTGTTACGTTTAGCCCGTAACTAAGAGCCACACACCCAGATAACCGGTACTCCAGATCCCAAGTCTGACGCTAGACCCCAAACCTTCCTACACCGATGAAAAACAAGGCAGGACGTCGTACAGACAGCTTTTAATATCGCAGCCAAACGCCGAGTGATGTTAGAATGTACACACTTATAAAGTCAAAGATGACCTCGGCTTGATGGATCGGGGCGAATTAACGCAGTAAGTTGAAGTGGGTGAGACCCACTGGGGTGGCGTGGTTAGGGGAATTGTGTAAGCAATGACAAATTCTTAACCGTGATGAGCAGTCAGGGGGAATTCTGGATCCCCATCAATGTTTGAAAAGCCAATATTAAAAATCTCTCATTGGCTTGAACTACCTCCAAATTGGATTATTTCTACCGTCAGAAGTAAATAATAATGGATTTCTAAGAAATAACTACACACAAAATCGACTAAATTTGCTGGAATGATTGAGGTATTTTCGCCATTTTGTGGATTGCAAATGAGGCTTCGGGAACCCCAATCACAGCTTGATGACTCATGTCTACCCGCCCACGTCGCTCATGGGGACAAATCCAATAACGCAGCTTTGCCATTCATGTAACTGTGCATTTACCAGTTCACTCTAACTATTGGTTAACAGTCAACAAATAAGAACCCACGACCTTGAACGCACGCAGACACGAGCCAACCACTACACGGATGCCTCAGACGTCGCCGGTCTCTTCACCCTTACTGGATACCAGCATAGTGTAACTGACCTAGTACATATGTGACAGACCCGTTGTGATTCGAGGCCCATAAAATTGCGTTGGAGAAGATTCAGGAAAAGAAAAAACCATCCTTTCCAGAACCAAGGTCCAAAAAATGCTCGTCGTAGTCGAACCCTGAACTCAAATATTTATCTACCAAAACAATAACAGTTCTGTAAGTAAATACGCCTCCGGGGAATGCCGATCAGACTTGCAGTAGATGGGATTTAGTACTACCCTACAACCCTCTAGTTAACAGCCCGTTATAGCCCAAGAAGGGGGGGGGGCAAAGAGGCCACAGAGAACAGCCGTTTACTAGTGTCACACCAACCAAGTGGCTTTGTGCGCGTATGAGTACGCGTGAGTAAGAGGCGAACACCAACAGCAGCCAATAACAGACTGGGTGAGTCATTGGTACACTCGGGCCATCATGCACGCATCACTCATGCGAGGTGGCTGCCTGTCCACCACAGACTATCTTGACCAAGCAGGTGTTACAGTCGCTCAAAAATAATCCATTTGTCGTACTCGTTAATAATGAAATGCATGAGTGTAGTCGGTTTGCTAAGCTACTTTTGGGCATACCGTTTGTAGTGTTAGATTGTCAAATTCTGAGGACACGGAAAGATTGATACTCTGTTGAATAAGACTTAGAATATGTTGATTTGCTACATGTGTCTAACGCGACTTGCCAAAAGGCAAGTAGTTAGGTTGTAAAGGCCAAAAATGTGTCTTTATGGCACCAACACAAATTGTCAAGTAGACAACGAAATTTAAGTTTTAAAACTTTACTCTCATTTGGACATTTCGGTTGTTGCTTTCTACTTAAATCGATGAATTGCACGCTTGGGACGCGGCACGCAGTCTGCGAACAGGTGACCGGCTACAGGGGGTTCCAGTTTGAAATCGCGTGGCCAAATCGACCGCGAATGGAGACGAGCTCGGCCGAAAGCAGCCCAATAATAGAGCCCGAGGATGTGACAATTTCGCCCGTCATGCGTGTGGCCCTAAAGGCTGTCTTAGCGGACACCATCGCAGAACTGTCAATGGTCCTTAAAGCCACTGCCTGCGGTGGGAACCAGCAATCTGCCCCCAATCGCAGTGAAGAAACAACAAATGAGAAAAACAGTGATGCGCTACTCCAGGAGCTCAACAAAATCTTCTTCGAGACGCTCATTCGGTTCGAGAAGTGTCGACGAGAGGACTACATTGAATTGCAGGATGGCACGTTTCGGAGACTCAGCAACGATGAAAGCATTCTGCGGACGTTTATAGGCGAAGTCGAGAAGGAGATTGAAGTACTTAAACTTCTTGAAAGTGAGGTTGACTCCCTGGGCACTTTTAACACCCTGAAAGCTCAATGCGACATCAAACAAGCGGCCGTAGATTTGCTCCTGGACCTTGCTAAGACCTCTTTGGAAAAAGAGCAAATGATAAAATCGATACAGGAGAAAATGCAGATCATCGAATCGGAATTCAAAGTCCAAAGGGAGCTGTACCGTGAGACTCTCAGACGGCTGAAACATGAGTGGCAGGAAACACGTCAGCTATCCTCGATGTCCATAAATTTTCTCAATGCCTCCTACAAACAGCGAGCCTCGTACTACGATGTCACGTGTGAGGAGCAAACCAAAGCTCTCTTTGATGAGATCCAAAATTACAAACTGCGCTTAAGCGCCGAAAGACGCCAAGTTGCTGAAACGTCTAGCTGGATTTTCGGGGAGTTGGACGAGGAAACGAACAGACTGCGTTACCTACAAGGACGCACTGATGTCCAAGACATGACCAAGGACCTAGACGAGTTGACGAGGAAGTTGGAGAAGTTGCGCAAAGACCACGAGGACCTGAAGGTCGAGTATACGCATTGCAATGAAGTTGTCCTTGACCACAGGGCGGCAGTGGAGAAGAGCAGGCAGGAGGAGGAGAACAAGCAGAAGTTCATGCTGGCTGTTTTGCAGGTGCAGGCTTGGTGGCGAACAATGATGGTAGTAAAAGGGATTAAACCAAAGAAGATTGGAGGGAAAAAAGGCAAAAAAGAAAAGAAAAAAGAGAAAGAGGCGAGTTAGGACCAGTCAGGTAGCCCCTAATGACTTCATAACAGTCGCGGTTGTCCGAATAAAGCAAGTTTTAGTTTTCTGAATAATGGACGCTGTACTAACAGTTTATAAGTACACATTTGTAAGCAATTTTACTAGAATTGTGCGTGCAATCCTTGCTTCCTTTTTTTCCCGGGGTCAGTTACACAAAGTGAGGACCAAGTAATCAAGTTCCCAGTCCTGCGTGTTTGTACACTCGTCTTTTGACTGACCGGAACACTTAGGTACTGTCGGTCCACTCAGTTATTTCTTTTCAAACACTGATAGTCGTTCGTCATCCTTGACCACAACACTTGACGCAGATCACGCACAGTGAGTGGAAAATTCCACGCAATGTTTGCATTTAAACAATGAAAATAGACGACTTTCAGATGTGTTTTTCTATAGTTACACATGCCAGCTGGCTATAAGACCACTTTACCCTGCATTCTGAGCCAAATTTTGGCCTGACGATGAAAAGGATACCGGTTGCCCAATCCGGTTGTGCTTTCCTCATACAGAACGTCCTAACGTTAGGTTCAGGCGACTTCGGAAAGCCGCCAGTCGTGGAGTTAGATGGCTATATTACTAATCCAACCGATTCTATGAAATTGAATTGGAGTTTTTATACTGGGTTGACCATTACATGCACTGGTTGTCAATTAGGTGACGTGTCACTGAGTACACGCTCGATGTCAACAGAGGGCACTAACACACCCATGAAGCGAGATCATTAAATGCTGAATTGGACTATCTACCCAACTCACTTTTACATAATTTCAGGCAACGGACCTGTAGGTTGATGCCCAGCAAAACCTGAACTCAGGTACAAGTTTAATCATGCTCTTCCAACACCACCATCACGAGGACTTGGTGATGGGTAGATAAAGGCGCAGTTAAACCGCATTGGATGCGTAAACAGATGGTGGTACGTGTACACAAAGCTGGAATTGCGTAATTACGAAGCAGGCATCGTTCGTGAGGTCCCCATAGGCACCACAAGATTGAACCTTCCGACATGTGTGCTGCGCACCAACGATAAATAGGTAGCATTGATGCGCACGAAAGCGGTTTTGGGTATTTACCCCCACTGGAAAAATCACATTTTAGGCTACTGAGTTAGGGCGAATTTGGCGGAGATTTGCGCCTGCGTTAATCCGCTGTTGCCCAAACCCACGAGGCGGCACGTTGATCCCACGGTCGGGCCGAGTGCTGCATGCGCTAGTGGGACAGACAGGCAACGCCGTGTGCGGTCGATACGCGTACTGCGCGCTGCAGTCGAGATAGACGGACACGTGCGTACGCCTACAACAGCCCTAGCGGTTAACAAGCGTGTCCGACGCATCGCACGCAGCAATATTTCAACGCACTTCCTAAGCTCTGCGGCTAGAAGTCCCAGGGTAGGCGGAATTGTCAGGCCAAATTGCCTCACTTCCTTTGGCTCTCCCAATCTCTGACTGCATTCTTTGATCTGGATTCCTTACACTACTTAATCAAGCAGGGTTTATGAGCTACTTTCGAGCCACAAAAATCAGGGACCTTGAGAGTTGTCGCCACTTACATAGATACGTAACTTGATCACGTGCTGTCACCACTACGTCAGTACTCTTGGAAGCATCGAAGTAACTTGCGGCCATCCCGCAATGCTTAAAAAACCCCACAGAAGTGGGTGAATTCGCATTTGGGGGCTGCAGACGTGTGCAAAGTTAGTGAGAAACCATGGATTGGTCCCCACTACGTGGCCTTGCACCATGCAGGGGTCGCTGTGTTGATTTAGTCCAGTTGCACCACCCATATACCTGAGAAGACATGAAGAGAACGAGAGACGGCAGAGATAACCGTTTAGTAGGTAACTTGACCAATTTGTGACTGCCACACCACTGCGCATAAAACTTTGTGTCCGACTAAATGGGATTGTTGATCCATCAAGTTTGAGTGAACCTCCAAGAGTACAAGTGCCTGAGTGGTCAGACAAATGGAACTGGTGGCGTGGAGAGGCTTCGCATGATCGATAGCGATATCGTGAAAAGGAGGTGTGTTGCGAAGATTGCGTCGACCGGGCTAATAGACCTAAATCCGCACGATCCACCATAAAGCTAGCTAAGAAATGGCTGTGAAATTTGCGTTGTAGGTTGAGCAAGCCCCTTTTTATTCGAGCATTGGAAATCTTAGATGTTGAGAGATCGTCGGCCATACAACGCATGACCATGCTCAATCACACTGCGATTATCATGCATACTAAGTGCGACTAGCGTTACATTTTCGTTCAGTGGGGCAATTTTAGTAGTAATTGGTATGAAAGCAAGCAAAAAAGAGCGAATAAGTGGTTGTAAACTTGAGGCATGGTTGTCGTGCTCGAAACATGAATTGTGGCACTTCTTCTGACAAGATCCAAGCTCTAGCATTACATTGGAGTTCAGTCACAACCCTTGTGACAATCTATGTTCGACTCTGTTCGAATAACCTTGTCGAAATCTACCTTTTCTTAGACGAGTTCTGCAGGCAGCCTATAGTGCTAGGTAACCGCAAGTGTCCAGAGATCAAATGTTGTCAAACCATGCAACAAACAGAGACGATGACTAATTCGTCAGCGATGTAGAATTAGTTTCAACCCTGGCGGAAAATGCTGGCTTAATCGCCTGTTTGTGTGATGCACAATTGAAGGTCCAGCTCATAAGGAAAGTGGGGGATGCCAAGTGGGCGATCGTACTTTTGTCAACACGGAAAATGCAGGTGCATGAGGCAGCCCTAACGGTCTTATGCTAGGCACAAAGGCCGTAAAAAAATATCTCCTTTACTAATAAACGTAGTTAGCTGGTGGTAGCTACCTTCAGATTTGAAGGAAAAGAGGTCAAGCATAACTGAACGACGAGCATTCATACTGGTTATGGATTCGTTCAAAAAAAAAACATCTCAAGAGATTATATTGGAGGAAAGTGGTAAACAGATGAGATGCCGGTTGACTATCAGTTAATCTTAAGTTTGAAAGGATTGTTTGGATATTATGATTGGTTGCTTTAGCAATTCCAGCGCAGATTTGAAACCAGTGATTTAAAGTCGCAGACCTATTCGAGCGCAGAAACAAATGAAAAGGCTCGACGTATTTCACACCCCAGTCAGGACTTCTTCCTGCGGGTACAGTGGCAAAAGACGCTCTTTTACAGACAACCTCGGCTGTCGAAGATCTTGCCCATTATCGATTTTATTCAAGGTTTAACCACTCCTTTTTCGGCTCTCCCGTAACCTGAGGGGGTAAAGTCAGGTCTGTTCATGTTTAAAACGAACTTTTCTGCACTTACAAGGTTATTGGGTTCTGTCTCCACCTCACGCGAAAGATAAGAAACTCACTAAACTTTAAGCAAGCCCCTGAAGGAGGGAAAAGCGTTGAGAAGGCTGACATTCAACTGCACGCCACGTGGCAAATGTGTCATCACCTCGCAGGCATCACTCACACAACCGAATGAAATTAAGGATGCATCTCAGCCACATCAGATGCTGCTGATGTAATGAATTGGCATGTCATTAAGCACATGCTTCTAAGTCACCTGTCTTAACAACTGTTTAGACTCCATGCTAACAAAGCACAATTTGCGTTAATTTATGCACCACATTAGTTGGGCTGTACATTCACAGAATTTTCGCTAATTTTCGTTTATTTGTAAGTTTCGGAAGTGTCAACTTTGTGGATCGTGGGACTTCAAGGAAATATAGTTTTTTTTAGGAAATACTGTTGGTTCTTGCAAAATTTTTGCACTATTGTCGAAGTAGTGTGTCTTATTCCATCCATGCATAATCGCAGTGGGCTATGGTTTCGAAATTTTTTACCAAATAGGGTCCAGAATACTTGCGCATCATTGTACTATTATGTTCGCCTTGAGATGGAGAGAATATCTTGTAAATTTGCTTGTCTCGGTTTAAAAAAAGACAGGAAAAAAACTGTTCTTGGAAGGAAAATGATGCAGTGTGGCGTGCAGTGTATGTAGTGCAAATGCAAATGTCCATTTACTGTACACTCCCTCCTCTTAGGCGAATTTTTTTCTGGTTTGTTTAGTAGCTTTCTAAAAGTATATTATTTCCAAGCGTTAATCATAATTTGTGGAAGCAAGGAAGAGAATGCTTTTTTGCACTCTGCCCTACCTTCTAGGAGTTTGGGCGATAATTACTGCCTCTGCCTAGGCGCACTTTGGTATACCTCTCCTCACAGAAGAACGAGCGGCAATTTGAGGAGTTTGTAGGGTTCCTTTGTCACAGTGAAACAGACGAAGCAAAATTTTTGCAGTGGTTTGCTTATACATTTCTCTTTGATGTCAAATTAGTTCTCTTATGGCAAAAAAAAGTTTGAACTCGCCTCAACGAGACAGTGATGTCGATCAAGGCGCAGGTAAAGCAAGCGTCTACCATGCAAAATTTTGGCAACATCAAACCAATAGTGTTTAGTCCACTAATTAAGGATAATGCTAGGGTGATTAAACTTCTGAAGACGGCTGTGGGATAAGGGATATTAAGAAACAATCCAGGAATTGAGCATAACGTCTAAGAGTTGGTCGCGACATTGCGTGGAAGCTTTCGTCGCTAGTTTTGTGATTAACCAGTTCTTTAGTTTTTTTTTGGTTATCAAAAATTATTCAAATTGCCTTTAACCCCTTATTGAGTCGTTCAATTCTGACTGTGCGATACAAGATAAATTCCATCTGCTTTTTATCCATTAAAAAAAAGTTGGAAACATTTATTTATTGAACAAGATTACCATTGACACTACCTCGAACAACTCACAAACAGTGGCCCAATTTTAATCTCATTGTTTTAGTTGATGAAAGGAAATCGTTCACCATAATTGTAATAATATCACCTAGAATGAACTAGTAGCAATAAAGAACTGGAATTAATAAAATATATGACATCTTATTGGTGAAAAATCAAAAGAGAACGAGACAATATTTCTTGACCTAAGTGACCTGTAGCCTAAGTAACCGCGGTGAATAGTACAGCAGAGCTACATCCCTATTGGCTAGAGCTAATTTTTAAAGAATCGATACCGATAGCAACAGCAGAGTTTAATCTGATACTATTTACCAAACGATCAAGCAAGTTAGGTTAAGGTGACCGACAAGCCTGTTAGTGCAAGGTTACTTCAAAGAATTTTAGAATCCGACACTCAGACACGCTTTTAATATTTGTATATATGTTCGACACCTTTACCTCATTAATTCCGTAAAATTTTTGTTGAAACTAGTAGATCTGCACATGTGACCACAGTTGTTAAACTGAAATACGAATAGTATGCAACCAAAGGAATTTCTCTCCAAACCCAGACTTATCATTAGGAAAGACGTAGGCCTAACAGAAGCTAATTACATCTAAAGTCTCTATGGCTGAAATTTGGCGATTTAAGGGATTGCGAAAATTTCCTCCAAGCGCCTTGGTAAAAAAATTACCCAAGTTCACGCGGTTCCCCTCAGTCGCAGACGATACACAAAAAGTGGTTAGTTTTAAAAAATGGCCCCAAATGGTGACAGGTTGCTGCTTTCAATGGTGGGGGCAGATGCATGTTTTGTACTTGAGAGAATGTGAAGGAGGCAATTTGAAACCCGGAAACGGGAAAAATTTGGTCTCAGCTGACAACTATGGCAGAATGACCGAATGATAATGCCTTCGCTAGTTATGCAAATTACAGTGAAGTGGGGCCTGGGAAGGCCAACAGTGTAAATGGGTTGAACACACAATGAGCTTCCGCACAGCTACTTCCTAAGTGTTGTCGAAGGTGGTGTTTTTGCCACCCTAATTGCCCTACCACTTATTGCATTGTGTAATGAAGATTTACGACAGCAAATCACGTGCACGACACAGGGGCGCGGTTAGCGCTCGCGTCAGCGTGAAGTCACCATACTCGAATACCCTATAATATTCGGAGTACCAAACCAAGGCGAGGCAATTCTGATTCAAAGACATTTTGGAGATGACACTAGCAATTACGGATGAAACAAACCTTTCCGAACGCTCAGTACCCCTCGGTTGAAAGGGAAAAAAACGAACTAGTGCTCACGCTTTACTACCGACTTCAAAAACAAATGGGTGAGAGAGAGAGAGAGAGAGCGAGAGTTGTGAAAGGAGAAAGTGTTATATTAAAGAAGGGGGTTTTATCGTTGCTCGTTCGTAAAGATATTCCTCAAGCGTCAGGAGCATCACCGGCGTCGTCCGATGTTACCTCCAGTTCTGCAGTCTCAAGCCATGTAAGCCACCGCATCACCTGGTTGGTGGATAAGGCAAAACAGTGAGGCAGCACACACTCAAAGTGTCTAGAAGTAGACAATTACAATGGAGGTGGCCCCTCTGTTGCTATCAAAGTATGCTGACAAAAGCAGAGCCTCCGGCAATATCGGATTTCTCACCAGGTTACAATAGGAAGGAAATTGAACCAACAAAACTTGGCGTGATTCTGTTCTATCCAAAAATGTGCCGGTAATAAAAGTAGTATCTTATGGCCGATAGCAGCAATATTGGTCACCTAGCAATGACAAGGCAAACCACCGCAACAAATACAAAATCTAGTCAAAAGACACCGCCGGATTGGGGTTGCCGCTACTGCACACGACTCGAAGCGGCGTTTATGTAACCCTTTTTTTGGAAAAAAATTACTCAATTAATCGCCCAACTCATCTTCCCAAAGTAGCGAATTTAAGAGCAAGTATTTCACGCATTCTCGCTGCCGTTCTAGACAGTTTAGTTCTTCAGTGTTGAAAGTATCCCAAGGCAGAGTCGTCGACAAAAAATGTCCCAGTGTTTGAGAAAAAAAACTGACTTCGAGTACCTGAGAGTTCAGGCAATTTTAGCTCACCGAAAGAAAGCTTAAAAGGGCACAAGCCATTCGAGCTGACGTTAAAAGAAGGTAAAACGCGCAAATTACAAAGAGGCATCAAGTAGAAATAGATAATTGGTTTGAAGGATTTGCGATCCTAAGGCAACTGTGGTCTGTACAAAAAGGACCGCTTAATCGAGTCAAATGACCCTGGGGGAACAGACTCAACTAAGAAGGGCATTCGAAAACCTGACGGAACTTCAAAAAATCGATTAAAACTGCTGCAACGAAGCAACTGACCTCGAATAAGACTTGGCCTTTCGCTGGGTAGTTTTGGTCAACCTCCTCCTGCCATGCAAAGAAAGTCGCTTTCTCCACCAAATCGAAGTCGTAGAGATTCCGGAAACACCGCAGCACAAAGCCTGTGGGGTTAAAGAGCACCTCATTAACACTGCGCACAGTCAAGGCTAGTTGTAGTTAATTTTACTAAGGCTTAAGGTCCCATGTTAACTGAATATTTGAGCGCTCAACAATAATGACGCAAATTCTAACAACTGCACAGGATTCAAACCGACACGAAGACGACGGGACTTGGCTAAAAATGCGAGTTCCGCATTTTTCTCAAAAAAGGAACCACGAGCTTTTAAAAACATAGTTTTGGGTCTAAAACAGGCAGAGATTAGGTCTCAGGGAATGCGGATAGCACCTAAGTTTTCAAACAGCTTTATTTAAGAGCGTTGTAATGTATCAAAGGTCCAAATTTTACTCCATAACCGAACACTTCAAGCTTGCGAGCAGTGGTCGCTCACATGAACCAATATCGACACCACTCAGAAAAGTCGGTAATTAAAAAGAACT
The DNA here is from genome assembly GCA_900604375.1 of Mesocestoides corti. NCBI lineage: Eukaryota > Metazoa > Platyhelminthes > Cestoda > Cyclophyllidea > Mesocestoididae > Mesocestoides > Mesocestoides corti. The sequence continues at coordinate 19,152 of UXSR01000111.1, forward strand.
TGATGATAGAATGACTGTCCGTTGGTGAGCATAACGAAAACAGTTCCTAACAACAGAAATCACGTCGTTCTGCTTCAAGAACCATGCCATGCATAGGACCTCGAAGTTTCAATAAGGGGTTTCTCATTATGAAAACGTTATCGTTACTACAGCCTTAGGCCTTCCAATGCTGCTGTGTGCTGGTGAGCTTTCACGCACTAGACTGATTGAACACTACAAATGTTTAAGTGCTGTTCGGGAGACCATAAAGACGGACAAATATAGTGTTTATGACTTAATGTGTGTACTTTAGCACGAGAGGGGGTCGTTGCGGATGCAAAAGAACCACATCGACAGTTGTAACAGCAGGGCACAGCATACAAATATTCGAAATAGTAGTAAATGATTGTTCAGAAGATAAAAATAATTTTTGCCTAGTTTTGGGGTATTACGGGGCACACGCGCGAACACACACACACACAGTGAAGCCACACGGTTCAATAAACAGTAATAAGGACACAATTCGACCCAGTACTTTACGTATGTGAATTACACAATGGCTGAAGAGACAACAGCCTATTTAAACTCTACCTCGAGCTACGTTTGTGCATTCGAGAAAAGAGCATCAAAGGTGGTAAAGAGTAGCCTCAGAGGAGCGATGTTAACAAAGAGCAATTTAGGAGCTGGAAGAAATATCCCCTCTCGCGGAAACACTCAGTACAGAACGTGTTACGTGTAAATCCCGATGGAAAATCAACCGACCTTTGGGCATGCCCCTGTCGTGCCAAAACACTTGCAGCGCGTGCAAAACATCCATCTGCCTTTCCGGGGGCACACAGAGCTTCAATTGACCGTCCGTGACCATCGCTTTCCAAACTGCCTCCTCGAGATCCATAGCATCATCGTCCGAGTCACCGGCTGGAGAACCAGCCAGACGGACGCGTTCGAAGGCCGCAGACATCAGACTGTGAACCACGTCGGGCCCGAAGTCACTAAGTTCCCCAAGGTGGGAAGCAAACTCGGAGAGATCGCCGGCAGTGAGCAGTGGGCAGAGCGTTTCCGCGGCCAGACAAAGAGAGGGGAAGAAAAACTCGATCCCCCGCTCTTGCAGTAGAGCCATCACACGACTGGGCGCCTGGTTGCCCTCTAGAGTAAGACAAAGAAAGCGAAGTTGCAGGCGTCCATTAAAAGAAGAGGATATTTCGTGGGGTAAGTTCACATGAGTCGCACTGACAACATACCCGGGAGCATCTTCTCTAACACAACTCCGCTAGCAGCGAAAAGCGCGATCAACTGGTCTCGGCGTTCTTCTTTATCCTCTCCGAAAACAACGCCCTCCGGGATGTAGTCGCCATCGTCGAGGCTGTCGTCGAGTGTTAAGAACCCGCCTGGTCGTAGGTTCGAATTGGCCATTTGCGCGAGTTGCTGAAGAACAAGCAAGAAAAGCGGATGGTGGCGCCCCGCCGACAGGGGCTCGGCTAGTTTCTCCAGGGACAGCAGCTCGGCCAAGGCCAGGCGGGCCGCAAGGAAAGCCAGCGAGGTCTTCGGTGAGGTGGAACTTAACGACTGCAATACGCGTGGCCAGGCGGCGTGAATGGCCGATGTCATCAGCTGGCCTTCGATGGAGTTGGCCAGAGAAAAGACGGACACCAACTGACAGGCCTTGTGCTTAGATTTCCTGTCCAGGGAGAATCCAGTTGAGTTGCCTAAATAGACGGCGTTAGTGACCATGAAAGTCAAATTGATGAGGGGCTAACTACGAGAACTCACCATCACAAAAGAGAAGAACAATCTTCAAAATAGCTTCCTTGTTGAGTCGAGGAATGAGGCCCTTTTCTCTGAGTTGACCAACTGCTTGTTGCGTATTCGTGGTTTGAGAAAGAATAGACATCTAGAAGATTCCGAGGGAGGTAGGTTTTAGAGTCGAAAAGTTATTAAAGCAGACCTGGTTTCGAGAAATCGAACAGATAGCACGTCAAAACCAAGAATCCAAAGGCACGACAACACTCTTGAACTATCCCACATTTTTTTAAAAGGGCTTTAATGAACATTCACTTAAACTTGAAATCCAAATAGTTCACCCTTCCTAGGATTCGAACGTGTGACAGTGTAAAAAAGAAAGACAACGCAACGCAATGCGATCTGAGCACATTTGTACAGAGGGAACCTTGCTGTACTCCAAATTGTGTTGCTTTTTTCACCCTGATGACAGGACGCTTTGCATATGAGACATTTTCGCCGAAACGGCAGTGAAAAAAACCTTCTGATAGACGGACTGACGTCTTTGGAGTACGCTCCACCGTCAAGTCTGGTCGAAAAGCTTCCACAATACATGGAAAACGAAGCGCATTCGAGAGGTACGCGACCACCATCAATGAAATGACACGTTAAAACGTTTTCACTGTTGTCTGAAAACCGTTTTGCACTTCACGGTGACAAAGCTCGTTGGACGGAATTCGATCAGCCGTGGAGGAAGACTCAGGTTGTTCCTCTTCAAACAACCACCTGTCCCAATCATGCAACTAAGTCAATCGTTTAGGGGAGGAAATGACCTTTTAGAGCCATCAGAAAAAAGGCCTAAATCATTGATCTTTAAGGGAAGGACGATGCTGAATCTGTCGACCGGCTTTCTTGAACCCTGAGGTGTACAACAGGTAACATCCGAGGCCAACTGCCATTCTAACCGATGGCAAGAAAGCTGTAAAGATCACACGACGACCAGGCAGAAATGCGCATTTGCCTGCGTCCTCAATTTTAACGTTTAGACGTCAGTTATTTGACTTTGGCCCCACTTGGGGCTACATTTTTAACACAACTTTTATTCACAGCTGCGTGTTGACCTCAGCCAAACTGTCGGCCTTTCAGTTTACCTGCTAAAGAAAAATGAAAACTGTCGTGAATTGTGTTAACTCAGTTCCACCATTTCTCGACGCATTTGCCCTTCAACCCTTCTGAACGTTGATCTGGCACCCTGCCTACGAGCCTCATGCCTCACTTAATACGCATCTTGTCACTCAGATATTTACACGTGTGCACATTGGTTGACAACACCTACCAGTCCGATCCCCTGTGTACGTCTAAAACAATAAGTATACATGGCCTTGCAGACACGTCTCAACGAACACGACAACACTCGTGTACACTGATCAAATAAGCAGTTGAGCCTCTCGCCAACAGCCTCTTGTTTCTCTCTAGGACCAAGTCTTTACTGCACATCCCTATTAAGAATACATGAAAAGGAGCACAGCCGGAATTGTGCCAATGCATTACTTACCACCGCCTTGGCAGCCTCCTTGTTTTCATCCAGGGGTGCTTGCTTTTCTGCGTATGTGATCACAGACGGTGGATTGTTGTGATGATGATGCGGGTATTGGCGCGAAAGCGGTGGTGGGGGCTTCACCGACGTTGGTCGCCAGCTTGGCACAGCTGAGCTGGTCAACTGTTTGGCATCAAAGCGGCCTGCTGCCATGGCGTCCAGGTCGGGGCTAATGGTCGCCGGTGTGACAGCCGTTGAAGATGCACACGAAGAGGCGCGATAGCATTGAGACTTGTGTTGTGAATGCAAGTATTCGGGCTAAAGGCAGTAATGTTGTATTTAGGCTTCCTATGAATTCCACACTGCAAACACGAAGGACCCATGGCCAAAATTGCCTGGAAAAGGGACAGGATTCATCGAGTCTCAGGATTCGCAAGTGCATGTCAGCGAATAAACGCGCATCGAAGTGGCTAGTAAGGGGATGAGAGTAACGACAGCCAGACGTGGATCCACACTTGCAACACGACTGTACAAACCAAGGGCGAGAAACAAATCTCAGAACATTTGGGTTAATTTTACAACTAAGATTATGGTAGAGCACGCTCAGGTGTGGCCCTATCAAGTAAAAACTGGTAAGCATGGCAAACAGTCAGCTACACAACAAAGACAAGATTGAACATGATAGGTAAACAATGAATTAGTTCTTATGACACACTTTAGAGGCGAGGATGATCACACCACACAGAATAACTTATGATAACATTGCGTCAATTAGTGTTCACGTGCATGAGCTGAAAGCACGAGGCAACTTGAGTGCAAGCTGAAGAGTTTGAACAGAGAAACTTCGACTGCATATATGTAAGCCATTGAGTATAACAAGAGCGAAAACGTGAGCGCTTTGAATAACTACTTGAAGAAATTACCCTCCAAGTCAGCGAAAACAGCTTATTGTGAAGGCTAGAAATAGCGGCTGCACATATGTGAATGATTCCGTGCCAATAGATACCAAAAACGAGACATCTTGCGTGTAAAACACACCTCAAAAAAGACTGCGCTGTTTGGCCCGTTAGAAATAGCGGCTTTTGGCTGAGAGTACGATTCATTTGCTACAAGACTGCGATGAGGGTGATACGGACGGTGGTCAGGACGTGAAACAGCCCGACGAACCCAGAGGCAATTGCTACCGTTGCTCCCACTGCTTCCATTACTACCGGCATCGAATTCCCGGTACACACTTCTGCTGGAGACATCCTGTGCTGACGGTGGTGTCTGACGACGTACATAGCTCAAGTTGTGGGAGTGACTACTGTTGTAGCCGCCATCACGACTGCGGTGGGACGTGGCCACTGATGCCGATGATTCGCCATTTGAAAACAAATCGACGTCTTTACCACGTGAACACAAAGCCTTCCCCATTCGGTTTAATTTCATCCAATCACTTTCACGCTCCAAACTTTCCGTGCCTTTGTGACATGTGTTTCGAAGGTCATGAGGTCCCGGTGACGCCCTGCTTAGCGAGAGCTCCCCACTTGATGTCTGTCAACAAAAAATGCACATTATCACCTTCATTAACAGAACAAGTAATTAACTTCACTGATCGGTTAAGAAGAAAACATTACTCTGATCCGCTATGAAGTCTCATCGGTGGTCATGATTTCCATCAGAACATTTAACTAACCATATCAATCTCCTTTCGTAAATCAGACAGAAGCCATGGTTTGTCTCGATCAGAAAGTTGGCCTTCAAACAGCGGAGTCCAATGGTTTTGGCGAAGCTCAATGACGTCCCGTATCATAAACCGAACTCGGGTGCTGAGTGGAATAAACTTCCCACTGCCTGGTCCATATTGCCGTAAGTATTCTGGAGAGGCACGTTCCAGGATTTTCGCCACCCGGTCAAAGTACTGATCCATCAAATTGCGGGCCTTATCTGTGTCCATATGCGGACCTGCAATCTTCAGGAACTCACAGAAACACTCCATGTCAAGGGCAACCGACTCGTCTTCTTTCGGATATCCTTTTAAGGGAAAAGGATCCATTTCAAAATCAAGGAAAAAAGGCCGTGCCCGGATTCAATATCCAAGGAAGCCTACCCGAACTGAGAGTTGGCTCCATTTGTGCATTCGAGGTCGACACGGTGTTAGACGGTTTGCCTTTTTGCTTACTTGAGAGAAAAGATTTGACACATTCGTGGAGGATTTTTTCCGGAATTCCATGGTAACAACCGAGGTAAGCAATGAAGCGGGTAGCACCAATGAATCGCTGGCGAGCAACGGGATTGGTAAAGTCAATAGTTTTACGTTTAAGAAATTCGTTTTCGCAACGCTTGAGCAGAAGAAGCTTAAATGTCTAAAAGGAAATAGAGATTTTTGTTGCAAAGCATACAGAATTTTGGTTTTCGGTTTCGAAGTTGCGCGCCTTTTCAAAAAGCACAACGCAAAGCTGTGAATAAATGTAGGTGAAGTTCGGCTCATTGGAGGCCTTTTGAAAAATCTGAAGTTGTTAACAAAGAAACGACGAAAATGTATACCAGCTGAACGATGACATCGAGGGCATCTGGAGAATCGATAGAGATGGCAAGGATACTTTTAGATAAACTGATGAATGTCTCCGCAGTGGCCTTGTTAAGAATACTAGGAAAAAGTAAGTAAGACGAGAAACCTACGAAAGGACTTCTCTACGAATGGCTTCTAGGCCCGTAACCGGTTGGTAACAAGCGATAGTTGGTGGCTGCCATACCTGCGCGTTTTCAAAACCCAAATGTGGCTGATTCACAGAAGGTTTACTAAACCAAGAGCTTTCTCCGCTCGCCGAGTCTGTGTTACTACTGGCGAGCCGTCCACCTGTGTCCAGAATTTTGACCGATTAATTAAGAAATGAGAGAAGCGCTAAAGGGTTCTTAAGACACAGATTAAACATGAGTAGTAGACCTACGGGATGAGGGGGAGAACTCAGTTGTTTTATGGAATAATACTTATAGGCTGGTTGAATTAAGGAAAGCCGAAACCCAACAACCTCAAATGGCGCGCACGCGAGTGCACCACATATGGTACATATTAGTTTTAATTAATTCAAACAGGGAAAATGCCAAAATTTTCATTGACGCCTTCCACCATTTTACGATTTATAGATAGACGTTATTGTGTGTAATTTGCAAAAAAATGCATTTACTGGCAATATCATGGGATTCTTGTGTTGGATTCAGTGTAATGTTAAAGGTATATGTATATAAAGTATACAATTAAGGTCTACTTTCACCAACCACTATTGGCGACCAATAATTTTTACTTTGTTGTCCCTAGCTTATGTAAAAAATATATTTACCAACAGATGTAAGACATACTAGAATGAAAGAATTCAAGTATTTATTCATTCACTGAATAATGCGATTTTGATCTTTTATTCTGTTAACTGTTTTGAATATCAGTGCTAACAGTAAAGAAAGAATACAAGTCAATATTTTGACGCCTATTTAGACATCTCGATTTCTGAAAAGCACAATTTCCTGCCATCGCTTTTCAGTATCCCGAACTACTCAAATTGAATTTCGCTACAACTGCCAATATACAGGCAAATGTGTAATTAATTTAATTTTCAGGTAGCATGAGGGACGTGTGCTATGAATATATGTTTTCTCCACAATACGTTAAAGGTTTACAATCAGAAGCGTTCAGACATCTTTGATAAATTTGGCTAAGTATATCGGTGCTTTAAATCATGTAGGTGATTTTTTTATATTTAACGTGGGGCTCAGTTTTAAATTGCTTATCAATGTTACACAAATTGCCAATCCAAGTTTAATTTAAAAAATATTTAAAGAATGAAATGCAATGAACCTCGTGTGCCATTTAAACAAAAAACCCAAGGCGTTCCTATTTTTAATGTACTGTATTGTACAGTTTTTCTGCTTGTTAATTGACATGATTGCTTAAGCAAGCCATTTGCTTCCTAGTTGAGTTCTCTAACACTTATAAATATTTAAAATGTACAGATTTGTGTATTAGAGTTCTTTTTTGATCCGTAATAAATTCCAGGCTACGCAGAAACATAGGCATGATATGTTGGGAAAATTGTTAAGCTTCTTATACTTCTGGTATTTAGCTACAGCGGCTTTACAAGTCTCCTTAATGAACCAATGAATTGATGGACTAAGCCAATGGATGCATTAAATTTGTATTCAAACTGTCCAGTAAAACTTGTGAAGCGACATGTTAAAATGTATAAAGAACAAAAACACATGTCGGACAGGGGATTTTGCTCAAACATTAGAGAGTATGGAGGTCAACACAACATATCGATAAATTTTATTTGAAACTAAAGAGTTAAATGGACATTTATACGTGGTTTAAATTTTACCAATGCTGCTGATTTCCGTTAATTTCTTAATAGTTAATTTAAATTGAACCCATCAAAGGTATAGGTAGCCCCTTTGTTTCCCATCGCGATTTGCTGTCTGTGATTAGTTAACAGTGGTAAGTATTATGATCGATAGACACTGCACACCATCGGTTATTAAAAACAATGGTTGTACCTCTCACCAATATATTTATTTTTGCTGCACTATGCATTAATCAACTTTACATCCGTGATGGGCATTTTGAGACGCTAGGATGAATAAACTTACGCTGTGCCAGGCAGAATATAGCAAAAATAATTTTATTTCACACAATAGCCATCACGTTTTTAACCACTGACTTTGTGCCAAGGATGGAGTTTGAGTTTTGGGGTCAAAATTGTTTGCGAACAAATCCATCCATTATGCTAGAGCAACTTTCTCAAAAAAACTTTTTAATGCCTCACTATGGTAGCATTATCAACAGCACATACCACAAACACACAGGAACACATATTGTAGCTCAGATATCAACACACACAGACGATTGACATCAGAATACCCTCTTAAAATCTCCAAGACATTCGGTTAATGAAAGTCTGGTTTTTTGCTACGCTTGTACCTGTATGCACCCGATGAATACCACCAGGGAAATTACATACGGATCAAAGCATGACTTCTAGAATCCCTTTTGGCCCCAAATCTCTGTCCATATGATTGTCAATCACTAAAAAATTCCTCCCATCACCAGTCACCACGTCTGAACTTTTTCTCGCCTTTTTCTCCAGTAACTAAGTATGTGCTTACAACCACCACCTGTGTCTGTAGCATCGAATGGGCGCCTTTCAAACCGATATTCACCAAAGCTAAAAACGACGGAAAGCGCGTTTATGTCTAAGAATAACAACCAAGGTTAAAAAGTATCACACAAAGACCATAAAGGTTTATGGAGGATACAGAATCCTATTTGTGTTGCTACAAGTTTTTGGCACCGTGAATTTTTCCAGCCGGCTCAGCATCGTCCATCAAACTTTGACACTTAATTCGATAATCCGTCAAGGACAGCGCGAACGGCGTCAATTTCTGCACAACGTAACGAAGAGGAATGAATTCATTGGAGCCAGTCATGCGATGTACACTTTCTGGCAGGTTCCACAGCGACGCCAGAGGTTGACCCTTGCCGAGGTATCGCACACGAACCCACAGGTTATCCAGTATGTCAGTGGTCCAGTCAATTTTGGAGTCGATGTTGTCGTTGGAGGTAAAGTTGGTGTCCTTAACGGGACCTAGGAATTCTGAGACACTCGATCCGGATGTCTGCGAGTAGATCTCAAAGATGATGTCCGCGCCAAAAGGCGGCCAGATTTCATCACAACAGTCCAGGGCGCAGAGTAAAGGAAGGAGCGTTGAATCGTGGACAGCCATCAGTTGTAGCGGTGGGATACTGAAAAATGATGTTTGGCATAAATGGAAAATAGTACCTATTTAATCCCAAAATAAATGAATGCATCGATAAGGATTTGTGTGCCCAATGTTTGAGGCTGTTAGGAGAGGAGTTCAGCAATGCAAGAAGTCGGGACTTTGAACTATATGATTAGTCTCCCGTTTATAAATTGCGAAACGACGATAAAGGTTTTGTTACAAAACAGTCAGGGAAATACGAAAGACGTGCCCAGTTATAGATATATTTAAAAAGGAAATAATGAGTAATAAAGGCAGTAACTTACTCGGCATATGCGCGTATCTTCGAGAGTATGATATGAAGAACCGGTCCAATATTGACGTCGAGATTAGCAGTCCAATTACTAAACAGAAGAGAGTAATGAAGCCAAGTAGATGAGCAAACCCTATTGCTAGTTTTAATAATCGTTCGGTTTTGCCGACGGCACACAGTGAGGACCAGGTCGAAGAACGAAGGATCGAAAACTCGCAATAGACACCGCAGTGCAGTGCAGGAATATGGAATATGGTTTTGCGGAAGCAAGCGATTTTTAAAAGACTATCTGCTTGAGGCTTTGAATCACATGAAGCCAGTGAAAGAACCCCAGTGTGCCAACTCACTAATAATAGCAAAAATGCACAAACGCCACTGACAGGCGACTTTGACGAGTAACATGAATGTGGCATCAGCGTTATTACGGAATTTAACCGATGCAGGCACACGCTTTAAAAATTCATCAAAGAATGGCAAGGTCGTGGTCGCTGGACTTGGTGTCGAGAATGACACCTCCACAGAACGCTTCTGGAATTAGCAATAAATCCGCTGGAATGCTCAAGTCTCCAAGGTGGTGTGGCCGCAGTGTTCTACTAATGCATGGTTCCACATCAAACGTCACAAAATCTTTAAGGACGCGTGAAATTTCACTGAGCACGTACATGACACAATGACCGCAAAATACAAATAGCGATTTTCACACGCGTGACAATAGTTGTGCTTTGACAGGCTGAAAGCGACTAAGCAAGACGTTCTAACTGCTCTGCCTCATAATGGGGACAATAAATAACGACAGCGATTGTCGATAGATTCAGAAAAGCAAGTTATTATTGGGAAAGGATGAAACTTGGAGACCGTATTTATTAAAATATGCCTTGGCTCCCAGAGCACTCACTACACAAAGCTACCAAACACCAAACACTCGTGAACAACAGAATCAGATTGTCGAAAAGGCCAAGCAAATTATTGTGGCAGATCGATGGACCTGAAGCACGGAGGGTAGATAATCAACCTATTTTTACCCAACGATAGACAACAGAGGAGAACTGCATGGTATTTCACAAAAAAAAGCAGTGTCAGAGACTTACCGTCGCGCTCCCAACAATTCACTGAGCAACTCTACTGCTGAGAAATGATCGACTTCAGGGTCAAGAGCACTCAGCGTAGGTGGCAGAGGGAAGTTATTATGCTGAAAAAGAGAAACGACATCAAGATCACTGAGGTCAACCGTGCACAGGTCTGTCGAGTCTGCAACTTAACGAATATTAATATTATTATCGGGTCACATAGCGTGGATTGTGTTAAATTGCCTTGACGCAACGCGTGTTCACATGATCTGCAAATCCTCGATATTCGCGTACAAATCAACCAAACTTGCACGCATAAGAAACCTGACGCTTTACCTCACATGGAGGATCAGATACTTTTGTCCATATTTACAGAACTATGCTACAACCAAATCTTCAAGTCAAACACGACGCAAGACAGCAGAAGCTCTAATCACGACCAACACATCCCTAATCAGTCTCTAGTCGCGTAGCAACAGTCAAGAACTGATTCGAGTTAGGCTGACAGGGTAGCCATTTCGCTAACTACAACCCCTGAGACATATCTATGGATGTCTTTCTGGTAACATATTTCAACTTTCTCCCCAGTGGTCTGCTGTGAAAAGAGATAAATACGTTTAACTCAGCAACACAGGCAAACAGTCTGTTTTCCAACGGTTTACTACGGCATAGCAACACCAAAGGTTACTTGAAGTGGTAAGCAAAACCATAACACGATTATTTACGTTAATGAGCCGAAACAACTGCCCTCTATGGTTGTGGTGAATCCGAGGTATTCACAACCGTCTTACTTAATCACCCCCATGCTTGCTCACACCCAGTTAAATACACGCCCCGGTAAGCCCCAATTTTAAGACACCTATGACTTACGCTGTCCACCTCCCCGGGTTTTTATAAATACACACACACACACACACGAACGCGACGAGACGCCGAATAAACGGCTAAATCGCTTTCCTTGAGTGCTACCGCCCGTATCCTAGACACGTGTGTGTGAAAGTGAGCTTGTACGCATTTTAGGTAGTTACCTTGTGGCGAAACACACAAAACAAGACCCCTGCTTAGACGGACATTGAGGCAGGCTCGACGAGAATGTGCACAGCAATGCTTGGACGTATCTAGCTGCTAAGGTGTGCATGAATTTGTTTTAGTACACACACAATTCAATTCAGACGTTTCTAACCAACCAGGACTCGCGACCTCTGGCAGCTTCCCAGGCAGGCGGGGCGCTGTCACGTTCACTGCGCGTGATTTCCCCAGCAAAATACGGAGCCTCATACTTGCTCGTATGCGCTAGGGCGTTTACAATGCGTTGAATGATGTTCCATACTAGAGTACAAAGCTTAGGATCAGGAGGTCGTAAGTCCTGGTTGAATTACAAATGATAAAAAAGGATTTATGACTATTAACAGGGGTTTCAGACCAATGCATTTTTGAGAATCGGTGAATTGGTTTAAATTCAAAATCAGTTCTGGTTAACTAAAATTTAGAAGAAGGAATTCATATTGTGAATTAAGGATAAAACCACATCTTTAAAATATTTTGAAACGTGATTTGAGCCTGTGGGGGATTTGAGAATGATTTGAATAAGATTATTGCGAGGGGACTTGTATACAAACAAAAATGCAAATTCACAAAAGACATCAACGAACATATTACATTTCAAGACTATATAAGAAAGTAAAGGTAAGAACAGTGGGTAAAATCACTCAAGTTTCAACCGCAAACAGACGTCTTCCCGACGCATATTGTTAAATCTATTGGCGCTTTTCAAAGACATTGTTTTCAGGTAATTCGAAGTTACTCCAACCCCACGAGACAAAGGTTAAGCAAAATGAATGAAAACAGCCACACATGCGGCGATGCACGATTTACTGACAAGCCCGTGTGCCTTACTACAGTACTTCACTTGACTTTCCTCTAGTAAGTGTAAGGGAAGCTTTGTGCTAGTTTAAACAATGAGTAGCAGGACTGGGAGCACGCATACTGATTCGGACGGCAACACTGCATGATAATTAGGGGGAGGGGGGTGATTCCTATGACAGTATTGATGGTTATTGTCATCTAATTTGCATAAGTGTGAACCTACGATCAAGCCCACCCGGTGAGACCCGTTTGGCAACGAAACACGAGTGCTAAATGTCAGGTGCGACACGCCAACTGTGCGTGAACCTTCCATACACCCGCCTAGTTTCCCTGTCAACGAAATTGATCACAATTTTCGGATTGCATTCTTGAGAAGCACATAACCTCGCTTGTTATTACTACACCGCCATTAACAAATGTGAAATCGCTTGAGAAATATTAGGACAGAGGTGACTCATGCCTGACGTGTGACGGAACATGACCTCAAAGGGGGCGGCTTCGACGCCGCAGACGAACGCAGGGTTGGAACATACGGGGCGTGGATCTCGGCCCTGGCGAAACTGCTGCAACCAAAAGGTCAAAAAGGATAACGCCTGCTAACGTTAACCAGAAACACAAGCGAAGTGTACAAAAAAACACAGCTATGACTTAGTTCCGGACGACGGATTTTGCACAGTAATCCACTACAGCCAGCCGAAAACAACAACTTGCGGCAAAATGTAACAGGCGCCGTCAACAATAACAACACCGCTATGGACAACGGAAGGTGGTGCCAAAGAGCGCTTCGTGATCTCACTTTTGGCCATGATTTTCATGCCAGCAGAAGCCAAATTTGCAAGTACGGGTCGATGTCTCCGCGCAGTAGAGGTAGACTTTAACAACACGTGGTTGTGGTAATTTTTTTGGGCGTGCTAATGAAGTGTTTGCCATGGACCAACGAACCTTTACGCGTGTTTGTTTGTTTAGAACGTAGACTTGGCACCTCAGATGCAATTGCACCTGCAAATTACGTGACAATGAACTTTGTCTACACGAGGCTCAACCGAATGATGCTTTGAAGCTGGAACCAGTTCATTTGGCATGAGTTCCAGCTTGCAGTGTGTTTACGCCACAAGCGCCGTCGCAAAACCATGCACGCAGTGTTTTAACAAATAGCATAGACAAAAACCCTTCGCTCTAACTCTATAGTTAGACGTCGTATTTGGTGTTACCATAGAAATACGCACACGCAGTGAGGAGTCGATTGAGGCCATGACGGTCATTTGTGAAGGCCAATTGGTGAAGGAGACAGCACATGTACAGCCACATCATCTATTCTTCTAAGGGACGAAAAAGGGCCATTAGTGATTGGCAATCTGCGACACTTTTGCTCGTATCTCTAGCGGTCTCTAATCAACCAATCCTAGGCCTTTGTGGTGAGTTAGGCCACTTAATTTCCAACTACTAAGACCAACATCTTGCCTGATCTGCAGATTTACGACAGTGGAGGCATCTCACCCCACACCTGGTGAGTGACTTCGGGAGAAAGGTGAATTATATATCTCCATTATAATACATCAGATCAAGTCAGATATCATGGTCAAAATGACGACCGCACTTACTGGCGCGAAACCGTAAAAATAGCCTCCTAGTGGGCGTGTCCACTTTTTGTAAAAGTAAATCTTCCTATGTGGAGTAGCGTAAAACAATTAAAAAAATATACGGATGGTGTGTAATTAAGGCTGCCCGGTTAGCAAATCAGCTGTAACCAATCGAGGTGATTGTCGTAAAGGTGTCCCAGAACCCTGATCATTCGATAAAGGCGCGATTCGAAAAACGTGGAGAAATGCACGTGGAAAGTGTATCCCTGAATTACGCTTCAGCAGGACTTCTAAATGCCCTCCTTGTAACGCTTGCGAAAATTAAATTTTGCTCCTGTCTCTAAAGCTGCTGGCAACTCACCTTTCGCGCGATATAGTCATCCCTCACGTAGTAGACTTGGCAGTCTCGCGATTCTTTACCCTCCTCGTCCTCCAGCTCATCGATAAGGTGATCCACCCCTAGGGAATTGAACGCGTTGACGATTAGTCAAAATGAGGAGATTATGAAATCATGCCGAGTTATCAGACTTTAGTGTAGTCCAAATCGAATCTTCAACAAGCAAACAATTAAAGATGTCCCAACTCTGAGAGACTCGTCATTTGCCCAACTAAAGTGCAAAATTCCCGAGGAAAGTATGACGCCCTCAAGGCTTCGAAATAAGCGTGTTCACTAAGCGCAAATGCATAAATAAAAGGTGTACGAATTTAGGGTGTCAGGTAATTTCTAGGGTAGGATAAGAGACACAAGGAGAAGAGCAGCTTGCGGTTGAATGACGTGAAAAAATACACTCCATTTTGACTTCTGAATGGTCGCGTTGGCATTAGGGTAAAAGATACAAAATTTGCGATCGTGCCACAAAAAGAAACGGCGAAAGCCGATAAAAAGCAGACCAACAACAAAACCCCACACAAGTTGCACGAAATGCCAATTACTGACTTACGCAGCGCTTCCCTCAGCTTCTTCTTCAGGGTACTCAGACCGGGGCAGGTTTTTAACTCCTCAGTGCCCTCAATGAACATTTTTTTCAACCAAGGACAAGTTTGGGTGTTTGGAAATAGCACGTCCTCTTCAAACCGCATTGTAGGAATCACTAGTGGCTCTGAAAACAGGGAAACAAAAGTGTTGATGAATTCCATATTTCTAATTTGGGATGCCGATAACACGAAGTACGTGTAATGAGTGGGAATCTTTGTGAAAGTCCTATGCAGGGCCCTTTACGCTTCATTTTGCCGCCACAAATGGCTGAGGCGCCAAGTCCGCGGCCACATAATCAAAGAGAAGGATTTAAGGAAAAAACCACAGCCAATGAAATTGTCATTGGATGTAAACTATATGGCAGTGCTATGCTGTTTGATATTCACCAATGGGAATACGGCTTGAGTTTAAATCAACACGTCTATTACCGTGTGCACTCGCCAAAATAGTTCATTTGAAAATTGCAGGCCAACTTACTTTCGACGTGGCCTTCAGTCATGCCAGCGATCAAGGAGCGAAGGGACTTAATGTTTCTGCCCACACGGGTGGAGCGCACTCTGAAGTAGGTAGGGAAAAACAAACACATAAAGTGAAAACACACAGAAAACACTGTTGGTGTCAATAAACCCATTCGATTGGAAATCAATAGCTACATTCAGTTGTGAACGGCTTCGAGTTTCTACTCAGGCAAAGTAAAACACTTGCTGTATTTCGGCTAGGTTGACGGGATCCGAGATCAGATTGTCCGCTCCCGCATACTCCTTCCGAAGGCGAATTCCCAGCTGATATAATTCCTTTTGTCCGACAGTCGTGAGCATTCCAATAGACTCACCACCCTGCAAAATAAAAGCATTACTTGGCCTGACTTCTATAATTACCTAATCCAATAAGACATTTTACGCAACACAAAAAACGCACGACCAAAAGAGCGAATGATGCGAAGGATTTAAAAATAAAATGCTTGAATGCACGTTGACAATCTAAATCGGGCAAATTAATCTTCCCCATAAGTGACCCAAAATCGGATAGATGTGTCGGTGTTTTAGATACAATCCACATTTGAATGTAAAAGACGAGACGCTCCATTGCACAACTAGCATGCACAGCTACGCACAATACTAAAACACCCCTACGTCTAAAGGCAGTAAGTGGTACCTTAAGATCCCTCGACTTAAAATCATGATTTAATCATAATGGCAACAACAGAATTTGGAACTACGAATGTTTATTCAGAGAATTTATGATCTGCAGCTGTTAATATGCGTAGTCTATGAAGGCGAAGCACTGTGTGAATTCAAGCCTAGATTACAGATTTGGCAAACAACACCCACTATCAGAGTGCTTTGTTTATTGGAGTGCTCTAGTCCTAATTAAATGATAAACGTGTTGTTCCTTTTTCCTGTATGTCTGATTTCCGAGATAAATGGACACCAAGCTTTCGTAAAAACGGATACCTGAGTCAACAGCGCCAAATTTCTAGTGCTAAGTTTTGAAATACAGAATAGCTCCGTTCCTTTTCGACACAGTAACCCTGCTTAAAAACCCAGTCACAAGTAGCAAACCAGCAAACATGGAGGAATCTTGACAAAGCAGATTAAAACAGTAATTAAGCGCGTTTAACCGTTGTGGCACACACTACCCTGAAACCATAGAATCCGATCAGCAAGTGCCGTATATTCAATTTAGATAGCGACGAAGCTAAACACTTGGAATATACGGTAGATTTTTCTATTTCTATACGTTCTACACCGGTAGCACCTAGCAAGATAGCTAGGCGGTTTGGGAGACAAAAGAACACAAGACCAAGTCAAGGATGATAGCTCTTAAAAAACCGCCGACCAAATATTCATTCACCATTCTTGCAGATTCACAAAGAATGCAAACGAAAACAAAAAAATTACTGGGAGAAACCGAGTATTTGTAAGGCACCAACAATGACCTACAGGTAATTTGTAGGGTTTGTACGTCAAGTCAACCGTGTCCTCATCAACAGGCGTTTGATCGAAGATGTCAACATGTTCGATTGGAATCACAGTCTCGGGAGCATCTTTTGTAGAGTCAGGAGTCCAGACACACTTAAAAAGGCACTTAGAACGCTCTACAAAATGCACACTTACATCAGCGAGGCTTGACTTGATATAGTGCAAGGGTGTTCGCGCACCATGTCTGAAGAACACCTGCACTTGGACCAGCTTTAAGTTAATTTTTCTAAAAATGCAAAAATGTTAAAAACGAAATCCAAAAAACTTACGATAATGACGCAATTCCTTTCCTAAATAAATAAGTAGTGACGTTAAGCAAGTGGAAGTAAAATAAAAAGGAAAAGCGAATGTAGGTTTTGTTTACTGGCAGTTACGTATGACGAAAAATGCAGTAATTGCAAATAAAAAGTCATATTGGTGGCTAGGTCACCTCTCAACCAAAATGAATAAGCTTACTTGAGTCAATATAAAACAAAGGATGCAAGAGAACGCAAAAAACAGTTAGGTGTAGGTAAAGTTATGAAAAGCTGCCATAATATTAGGACTAGCAACCAAATAACATATAAATTTAGAAAATTTAAAGAAGTTCTAGTCACCAAACTTAAATGATGGACGCCATAAGTTAATATTTAGTATCCCAAATGGTCGCAATACAACTAGTTCCCGTTCATAACTTATTAAGCACACGAAGAAAGCGTTTCACAAATTGCATGAATGGAAGCATGATTAGCTTTGTGCATTTAAAAGTCGTAAGTTAGCATGACAATAACAGGATGAAATGAATTGAGTCAAGCGATTATTATGTAAAATTTGCACGAGAGCAGCACAATTAATCGTGCGTTAGTTACTCATCTCGAGCTTTAGAAAATTCATAACACAGTTATTCAAGTGATTATGATAACCTACAAATGAACGACCACATGACTAAAAAAGAATAATTTAATTATAAATAAATGGATCAGCATAGATTAAGACTGGGAAGGCTACTAAGTAATCAAAAGCTCCAACAAGTAAGCTTATAAAAACAGTCTTGAATTCGCAACTTATGATGTGCTTAATTATCAACAGTGATCCTATCCGATGAGCTCGGCAACCAAAAAACCATAGATATTATCGTTAAATACACATGACCACCAGTGAGGTAATTATGGTGAAGTAAATGCTGGATATCTTATAATGAAGCGCCACTACCCATGTGAGAATAAAATAAAACCAACTTCCATCATAAAAAAGTGCCAAAGGCTAAAAAATTATGAGATCAGTCCTATAGTTTTCAGTTTTTAAGCGAATACGAATAAGTTACTAACGTTTTCAGATAAAGCAAAATGAACAAAACAGAACTAGGATTAACGAATATGAGAAGGCACATAATGAAAAATTGCTGATTAAATTACGTGCTTCGCGAGAATAAAAGTTTGTATAAACAAACTCCAACTGTAATAATAAAGCACAACCGATAAAATCGATCACGGACGCACATGACGCGAAAAGTAGAAACCTCGTAAATGATAAGCAGCCTCCGCGAACCTATTGGTGAATAACGGCAAGGTCTCTAAATGACATTGGCTAAACACTTTTAGGATAACGCTGACAAATCAAATTAGTTAGATAAAACAAATTATTTTACAAATAACAGGTTTTAGTGTTTAACTAAAAAAGAGAATAAGATTTTTATGTTTTCTTATAAACACACTTAGGTATCACTATCCACAATAAATGTTGTTTTTCAATCAGCTTTCCCTAGCAAGAGCTGCTTACTCCTCAGGTAGTATAACAAATTTATTTAAACTAAAGCGAACGTCTAAATTACTAGAATTAAAATACCATTTTTTATTTTTTTAGGCTGGGAAAAATCTTAAGAGCAGTGCTCTTTGGTACGTTCGTATGGGTAATTTTTAGACGGACTCTCAATTTTAACGCATCACACCAAAATAATTCGAAAATGAACTTTTCCGAGATCGTAGAAACTTTGTAGATACTTTTGATAATCCTGGTGATATGAACAAAATTTGCATTTTCTAATATTGCTATGGATAGTTTAGATTTGATGATATCTAAAGTCTGTATTTCTGAAATTGGTTCTAAACTAGGTTTTTACCAACAGGACGTGAAGTCTAATGGGTTCTCTGTAGCTGACTGCAATGACAATTTTTAGGTGTTGCCAAATGGATCACAAGATATTGTTGTTAAAAAACCCCTACGACGCAAGCTCGATTTGGTCTTTGCCTGGTGTCGACAACGAATATTTGATTCGCTAATCCGTCTTTATCTGTTTCGTAACTATAAGCGGACTTTAACTGAAATAGCGTTTATGGAGTAAATTAGCAAAATTGTTCTGCTATCGAACTGATTTCAATTAAAATCATAAAAAAATTACAACTATCCCTATAAATTCCTGAAAAACCCGTGCTAACAAAAACACTTGACGAAATATTAGGACAATCCGGAACATTAAATAAAGTTGCCTAAAGCAGCACACGATGCATCAATAAACACCATTTAGCATATAATCACATCTAATATGTGGGAGGAAACTCTTTTCACTTTAGCGTCAGGCGAATTCCATGGAATCTGGAATTATATTGAGGGATCAAACAAGTTTACATCGAATTTGTCACATTCCCACCTCAAGTCGGGGCAATGGCAAACATAGAAGCGGATAAGGCTGATTTTTCCACCTATTCATTTTCCTTAACTTCTTGTACCCGTTCTCTTGAAATATGGGACTATTAAGGTATCGGTATTACTTTTGTCTTTTTCCAGACACAAGTAATGGAGTTTGTGAATAGAACAGTAATTTTTTGGTTTCCTTTCTGAGACTTCCTCAATGTACTCATTTTCCGAAAATACCTTTAAAACTGTCCAGTAATTCCAGATATTTACCATAATGCTTTCAACTCTGATTAACTTTTATTCATTATCTTTTCTGGAAAAGACTGCAAAATTTTTAGTAAAAATTTGCGATTTTATTGCGGCATGTTGCCGCCTTTATGGAGTTTACTTCTCTGAATTACTTTCCACAGTATCCTGCCGTTACCATTTCATAATCGTTTCGTTTACCTGGTGAGTTGCCTAGTGGATTATTCGCGATAATGTTTAAGAACTTTATCTGTTGGGCCTTAATGGCTGAATCCCTTCATGCGTTTGTTGAGGTCTTTGACACTTGTGTTGAGAGCTGCCCTTGAAATTACTTTAGCCTTGTCCAATTATCTCAGACACTGTTGCTTTGGACAACTCGTCAAATCTTCGCAGGCACGATTTTTAGGTCCTTGACTGGTGGAGTCTTGACTCTGGGACAGATTTTGCATCTTTTTAGTAAACAAGTCCTGGTTTATCAGATGTATTTAGCGATAAGATTATTCGCCACTTCTGGTTTGGCGCTGTGATCACCATCAAAGGGATGTAGGAGAGTCCTCTGTGGAAAGTAACGGTCTTGAACAACATGATTGGCGTTTAAACAGCCCCGAAAACTTAAACCCCTGAAACACAGACCACTTTCCTTTACCTTATAAGATTAAAAATTTTATGCATTTGTCTATGCAATGGCCTTTTTTGCAAAAGGAATAGTGAGGCAAAAATGAACTATCACGTTAGTTCAAATCACTACTGTTTACTGCTTGTTCCTCGCATTGACGTCTTGCTTGCTTGCACACTGAGCTAATAGGTATGTCACCAGTGGAATCGACAGTTTCTTAAAAATCTTTTTTGAGAATTCTTCTAGAAATTTGTTTGGTGGTATACTTTAACTTGGTCACAGGGCCACATCTGCTTGTTTAACTTGGCTAAGGCTGGCTTATCATCGTCAAAAATGGCTCTTTCCATCGAATAGTTTCATCTTAGCTCTTTTTCAAAATTTCTGTAAATTTAAGGCTTGTTTCTGCATAGAATGTTGGACTGTTTTCTAATGCAATTAACACCTATCCATAACGCCTTAGAGGAGTTACAAATCAGTAGTAAGTTTTTTAATCATAAAATTTAGTTAACTTGCCTGATTTAACTAAATTTTAACTAACGACCTTTCAAGAAATACCATGATCTTACGCCATTCTTACCGTACCCGTCTTTAACTTTTGGGAGACTTAACATTGCACCATTTAGCCGTGAATACTAACACTTAATAAGCAATTTCACTGATAAATAGGAGGGTTGAATTTATCCCTTAAGTCATTCATAATGGTAGATAGCTTAATAAACGATAACTGCCTACGAACCTTTGAGGGCAACTATCATCCACAAACACGATTTTAACCAGATACTAAAGAAAATCCTGAATGTCCGCCAACGTCTAGGTGTTTGCCTAAGCAACAAATGGAAACACAATAAACATTGTACCGTAAACAGATAAAACAAATATAAGCAGAGCAAACTCTTCCCACGTTAGCATCATGTGGGCTTTGGCCGTCCAGAATGCGAATTGCAAGTGGCTGTCGGTGAGAATCAGGATTAAAACAATGAACAGCTCAGGAATTCAATTCTGTGATGTGTCCTGTGATGCTTGTAACTCGCATTCTTTATTATTGTTTTGTAAGCAATTCTCAGTTTCAACCATGAGAACTCTTGCTTGAAAAGCCGATAAGTTGTAAGCAGTGTGATGTTTAGAGCAACAGCTATTTGCTGATTTCAAATCTTTGTAGAATTTATTTTATATTTTCTATCTAAAGAGATACTTACATCAGTTGCATAATTTGAGATCAGTCCTGGAAAAGGAAAGCATGCACGGAAAATTGACATCTGTTGAATACAGTTAACAGTGACGTCCTGTGTAGTGTACGGAAATCAGGGAGTTAGCGAAAACTTGCAGAACAAAATGCGAGAAAAAGTTTGTGCGATTACGTCAATCCAGTGCCTCAGCTGGGTTGGTTCCTTAAATCGCTGGCGAGGGTCCACAACTCTGCGTATCCCTTTCACCGTTCTCTGCCTCGCACGCGTCTTTCACCTCGGGGTCCCGCTTTTGAACACTGTTTGGGTGGACGTGGAAGTCCGAGAACGATGGTCGTACACCGGGTGTCACAAGCGCCCTCAGACGCTGTTTCATTAAAAATGGAGATAAAACAAAATATTGCGAGCTTTCGAAACATGTAGTTTGGGATTTGGTCTGTATACAAACTCTGTATTTCAAATGCCACATTTGACGACTTTTCACATATGCATGCAATGATTGTAAAAATTTTTGTTTCTCTAAAGACTGGTCCCACCGTATAGTGCGAATTCACCGTCTTTAAGATTTATCAATCCTACTTCGTAACTTTATAAGTAGCGACATAGATGAAGGTCTGCAAGTTATGGGTCCAATCAAGCATTTTCCATTCATCATGGCAAAGGTTAAATGTCATTTCTTATGACAGTGGACCTACCTCCTTAAAGGTGCCCTTTGCGTTGACGAAGGTGACCACGGCGCATATCGGAATTGTGACAAGGGAGGAAAATACCAACATCCAGGATAAGACATGGACCCAGGTATCGGCCTTCACGGTTCTGCCCATTACCGTTATTTCAGGGGGTCGGAAGAATGTAATATTCAGCACGAAGATGCCCTATTTGAAGAGCAGGCTAGGTAAGGTGCCAAACAAAACAGACTAATCTCGATGACCGAAGGAATCGTACCAGCATAAAAGCTGGACTTATGACAGCCCAGCATATTTGCCAGAACCACCCTGGTCGAAAGCCGAGCATTGTTTCGACATCCCTCGAAAATCGCCTCACGCCTAAAGTTGAAAAAAAAAACCACAAAAACCACCCTGTCTATCCAATCCAAAAGTTTTGTTTTCCAGGCAAAGAATAAAGGAAGCCTACTCACCATAGCACCAGCACAAAGCGACACATTCGCAAAATACTATGAAGAGTATGGAGAATGGCGCGCCGTAGGTGTCAAAGAGAGTGAGGATATAGTAGCCACCCTTTAAAAATAATGGTTAAATAAACAAACAAATTTACAAAGTGGCCAGTGAAAACACGACTTCAAGGTAATTCTGTGAACCTTGCCTGATGAAATTACATTCCAAATAAAAGAAAATTTTTACAGAGGTCTAGTGTCAAACGCCTGATACAATGGATACGAAAAACCAGAGTATTTAACATGTGAGAGAGCAAGTGTAATAATTTCGTAAACTACCAAATCTGAACTTCAATTTTGGTGGTTTCCAGAAAATTTGGACAGAGTTAAAAACGATTAGAGTCTTACATTTGTTGTTGTGGGTAAAGCTCCAATATAGCAGTAGATAATCATGATCAAGACCACGAGTTCTCGTCTTTTACGCAACTTGGGCCAGCGATCCAAAAGAGCCGTTATAATTGCTTCTAAACCACCAAACTAAAAGAGGAAACAACTATGAGAGAATACAAATCCCATGCATGTTTCATGGTCCTTAAGAGCGAGAGGCATTAACCATGTGACGCCCTCTACGGTAAAACTGGTGTTATTTGTTGGAGAAACCATCGTCAATTTGATTTTACACACAAGCTTAGAATGATTCCTTTTGTTGACTTTGTGTGGACAACGGATATCCTTGACGAGTACTACTCACAAATTAGTATTTCAAGAGACGATACAGTTAAAAAATATATAATCCCACCATTAGCATACAAATTAAATACTCAAATAGCGACCCACCGTGCTATCGAGACCTAGAGTGATTAACATGAGCATGAATATGACCGCCCAGAATGTTGAGCCAGGGAGAGTAGCGATGGCCTCGGGGTAGGCGATGAACACCAGACTTGGTCCTGTGGAAAAAAATAATGCAAAACGAGTGGTTTTTAGGGAAGTTAGCTGCCTGTGTTCTATACTATGAGTTACCTTAGATACTGATCATTCACAGGCACGCAAAATCACTTAATCCCATCGTTACAGTCAAGAGGTTAAATTATCAGTCTACCTAGCTACTGTCATGATTCTCCAACATGGGTTCAACCATGAGGCAGAAAGTGAGCAGAAAAATTCACTTCTACCATCAAAGCGACTTTCTAAGCTCACTTGCATTGTTTTCACTCAATTTGGACTGCTCAATCTTGATCCCTGTTTCCAATGAGGCTGCCAGTTCTCATGGCACCTAGCCCTAATGGAGTACATTACAACCTAGTGTTGCATCCTAGGTATTTCAATCCTAATGGCCATATATGCGCGTAAACATCGAAAATTAAACTAACGCTGAAAATACTCAAACGTGACTAAGGAGGCTGCAATGTTGTTTTCTGTGACACACAAACTATTCCTGAAAATTCACGAAGTAGAAACGATTTATTTGGTTTAAAGCTAAAACGTGTACCCTTGTAACAGGCGAAATGCTTCACATTTGCTGTAACTTAACATCATCCCCTAACGTTGATAGAAACATTTATATAATTGGATGGTAAACGTTTGATTTAAATAGCGATTGAGCCAAAATCTCTAAATATTAGGGTTTACACACTGCGTCCTCAAAAAAGAGATGCCTCAAATCAAGCTAATCATGCAAAAAGTTGTTTGTAGCAATTGAATGAATTCAAGAATCTTGCTGACTTTCTCGATTATGGGAGAAAATTCCGACCAGGCTACTTGAAAGGATATGTTATAAGGAGCTACATCACAGGTTTGAAGATCTGGAACACATTTGCTATTGCAGAAACCGGACGCTGTAAGTGTACCTTCGTTGGCCACGGTGTCCATAGTTTTGTTCATTCGGTAGCACATATGACCGAGCACGGAAAAGACCACGAAGCCTGACAGGAAACTCGTCCCACAGTTAATCGCACTAGTTATCATCGCGTCTCTAAAACAATTGCATAAACAATAACAGACAGCTTAACTAAGAGCTGGTTAGTTAAGCAAATTAATCTGTCTAAAGCAATTTTATATAATCACGTCGTTGATCTCGACAAATGTGAAAATGAAGAGGCTTCATATCATATTTGAGGCTCTTAAGTTGATCTTAACTCGCCAGACACTATTTTTTATGTTTAACAAGAAGTACAGATGAAATCCCTTGTAATTTTTAAGGTAAATCGTGTAACAGGTTTGTGTTGTATAAAACACCCAGCCTAAAAAGCTCAACAGTTTAGATAGAAATAAAATTTCAATTTTGAAGAATCTTTCAAACCTAGAAAATCAATACTGTTAGTTGACAAAGACAATTTATCCCCATTCCTTAACACAATTTGTCTGCGTTCCAATTTGAAGGCCAGTTCTTTGACTCGAACATACTTGAAAGTCCGCGTAAAATGTACGCGAAATCTTCACCACCTAATCTGAATGTTGCACCACCTAGACTGACCTTGGTTTTTAATTTGGCCTTGACTCACCGGTAGCAGTTGTTGCTGAACTTGTTGTAACTTGCTAGGGCAAGCAGGACGCCGAATCCCGGACCCAAAGAGAAGAAAATTTGCGAGGCTGCAGCATTCCAAACCTAAAATAATATAATGTACAGTGATTTCTTCAGTAGCCGTGAAGCCTATTCACGAGGAAGGATCATACGTGCCAGCCTACGCACCTGTTTATCACCCACTTACTTACGACCTAGTAAATGGAGTTCAGTGGATTTCAAAGGGAATTTTGTAAACAAATAAATTCTCAGAAAAGTGGCTTGGATTTTCTCTCACCTGAAGCCAAGATATGTCATATCATTTCGCAATGCAGACACTAAATCTTAACTGGAAGCACTTTCAAGTCTTAAGTCCTAATTGCTTGAACATCAATGTGAAAATAATAGCAATAAAGCCGCAGCTAAAGCTCAATGTTGTGAGGTCAAAAGTGACAGTTTTTAAGGCCTAGTTTTCTTGCTAAAAAAAATTAGAAAACATTTAAGTAACGAATTGATAGTTACGCGAAAATTCTAATACCATTTATATTGCAGTGACGTTACTTAGTCTATTTCAGATGGATATGAGCTAACGACTAACTAGAGTAAAATGGATAAGAATGAGCTAATGACGTATTAATGTAATGACACCAAAATGGGAAAGTTGCAACGATAATTATTATTATTGATTATGCTAGTGGATCATCTATTATGAGTTCCGCGTGGTGCAGAAGCACATAGCTTACCTCAATAGACTTGAGCCGACCAAAATCAGGAAGAAGGTAGTACTGAATGCCCATCAGAGAACCCTTCAGCGTCAGACCACGAATGAGCAGTATTAGCAGAATTACGTACGGCAGGGTCGCAGTGATCCATACGGCCTGCGCAAAAAGCGGTGTGTGGTGATGATACGATACCAAAAACTGAATAAAGTTGAATAATAGCACGTGATCCTCCTAGGTTTCTCGAAGAATCTACCCAAAATGGCTAATAGGCGGTGTACTTTTCGCCGATGAACCGGTAGATCGTGTCCTTTCATCAAACATTACCCATAAGGCCTAAAAGAAATCGTCTTCATTGGTTTTATTTGCGATTCAAAAAGCCGCATTGGTCACCAATCTTAGCAGAACCGATTTTTCCCAATAATGATTTCTCTTGGCGTGAGAACTAAAGAGCTAACTACTCCTTCATGTCCAGAATTAGTGGACACTTTCCCACTGTCCACTACCGCGCCGGACATCCAAAACCATAATCCAACCCTCTTCTCACATTAAACACCATAAACGTGGTAATCACAGGAAGCCCTTGCTTTCCCAGTCTTAATGAAGTCATATAGTTTTCGTAAAAAAATAAATGCAACTTTTGAAGTCAATTTTTATATATTGAGGTTTATGGGATTTGCCAAACACACGTGGTTTTTACACGCTTATATTCATTAACTGTTGTCTGATTGGTTACACATCCGATGTGGTAACTTATTGGCTCAAAAATTGCTGTTTAGTACCATCGAATTAGTATGCGTTTTTCGGAAGTTAGTCTGGTTTATTATACCCTTCACATTCGTATACGAGTGCATCTTCATCATTTGAATCATTTGGTGTCGCAGAATCTGCGACCCTTACCTTGCCGCTACTTTTCACGCCCTTCCATAGAGCGAAGTAGACAAGCGTGAAAACAGCCAGCAGACAGAGCGCAACCTCCCACCTGATGGTTCCCATCTTGTTGAATCCATCGGAATACTGGATTTGGAGAACGCGGTTGCTTGAAAATGAAATGATTTAGTCAAATTAAATTACGTTGCTTGAAAACTAGTGAATGACTCTCCAATCTGACTGGTCGAGAAGGATTAAATAATAGAGCCGAAATATGTAAAAGGGCTTGACTAACTACACCCTTGTTTTATTCATGGAATATACCTCGCTCTTGGCTCCTGATTTGGTGGATAATTTCTTGCCAATGGCAAGTTAATTGAACATTGAATCAGATTTTTCTCTGTAGAGGTTTAAGCAATGAAATTCACAAGAAATATTGCAGATTCTTTCTGGTACAATCAATAAAAGCGTCGATAACAACAGATTAGCCTTTGTTTCAGCCCCAACTCCATGAGCTTGTCTGTACGGTAATGCATTAAAATGGACTCAACGTGGCTTGAAACGTACTAGAAGTATTGCTCGGTCGAAGAATAGTAGCCTGTTGTGTTCACCGTGATCCTAGTTTGATTAGCAGTGACATTGCCGTGGGTTTCGTTGACGTCGCTAACTAGCTTCTGGTAGACCGTAATGCAGGTTTCGTTGTCATTCCACCAGTTATCACAGCTATCCCAGGGTAGTCGCGATCTCATTGAATCAAACATGTAGAAGAGGGCCCAGGAGATCACTGTATTGTAGTACCAGGCTGTGTAACTTGCAATTATGCAGATTCCATAACCGAGACCTGTTGTGCAAAAACCAAAGTACTCCACCATATGATCCCCCCCATTACCACCAATGACGCACAAATTCAGGAAATGATACAAATTCCCATTGCATTGAGAATCAGCTTCTTACCAAAAACTTTAACTTCCTTTCTGTTGGCCCAAATATTAATACACCACAGACAGCTAAAAGGTATTTACGAATAAGTAAATCGCAACGAATTTCTGAAAGCTCTGCGTTGTCCATCCAAAAAGCGCACTGCAGACGCCACACCTTCAAAGAATGAGTCAACTTATTTTTCCTTGCCAGAAAATCGATAAAAGGGAAAAGACTGATTGGCTGGTTGGACCACCACAACTCGGATGAAGGCACAACCAGTTGAAATGTAATTTAGCCGTCTACAAGTCAAATTGCTTAGCATCCAGAACCAATCATTTGCCTACTCTCTATAACCTAACAAGCGATGAGATGATCTAGCATGTGTAAGATTTCATCGGTGAGAAAGAGCTTGTTGCAAACTTTGAGGGAAATGGTGAGAACGCCAATTGCTGACTGTGTTATACAAAACCAGACACACCGGTGAAGAGGGGACAGATGCGGTTCCACACAGAGATGCATCCGCTTCGCTGAAACTGGCCGAGAGCTAGTTCTAGGTAGAATAGTGGCAGGCCACCGAAAACGTACATCAGCAAGTACGGGATCAGAAATGCTCCTGGTTGAAAAGAAAGAAGAAAAGCAACGTTTCAATCTTTAAAAAGGCCATTTAAAAATTACTTTTACTAGATGTCAACTGCAGAACAGTCCTCAGTTAACAATACAGCTGTGTCACGAGAGCCTAAATTTATCGGACAGGGATCTAAAAGGCTTAATTGTATTCTCAACCAACTGTGCCTCGTTATTCGGGCTCCCATTTTCTCGGAGAATAAAAACTAGAAAAGGACTGTTTGGTAGATTTCATCTAAAGAATGTGGACTCCTGTGTCTTATTGACAAAAGGCATGAAAGTCACAAAGTGATCGTTCGCAGTGTGTCCAACACAATGGCCGAGATTGTGACCCCCTAGATTCTACTTTGAATGAATTTCTGAACTTTGAACCAGCATAACCTAATGTACCATCCTAGGATCCAAGAGTGCTTTATTGCAGTGCGTAGAAGCTGTATCTCAGGATTTGGATAGTGCATAGGATTTTCAAGATGCATTTGTAATTGTTCGGCTTTCATTGCTGGGACTCGGTAGAACTCATTTTCGCAGTTCAGGCAACAATTATACATCCAACCATGGCTCCTAGGTATCTGGGTCGTTCCCCTGTTGTAAAACATGCTGAGACGAACGGTTATTTAGGAAGTTTGAAAACATAAAAGATCGTTGGGGTCCCCTCTCAATGTCTGTAGAACTAGACAATCAATGAGCTAGTCCCCATAAAATCTGTTAAAATAATTACTCAACATTGTAATCCTGGGCTGGAGTAGTTCTTGGCAGTACTTTGTAGTTTCACATCAACGATTTCGATTAATAAAAAATCATTTTCTTTACCAAGTCGATACAAAATCGAAGTTTCGGCCATACTACAAATGGCTGTAAAGTTGGACGAATATGCAAATCCTGTTTGAAGGGCCCTGTGCGCCAGCAAAGCCATATAAGTTTTAGAAACTAACACAAAGACCAGTTTTTACATTCGTGGAAATTGATATGTCAGAGGTAATTGCATAAGAGGTTTAGGGGTGTCTATATCGGGTCTTAGACATATGACATCTCACTAATTACCCAGATTTGCCTCGCAGCTTAGATGCCGCGACGACAACTCATTTACATCATGTTATTTTAATTATAATGTGCAATCCGATTAGAAGTAGTGAACAATTTTTCCTAGAAGTATATAGTATTAAGTACTTTGTGATCTTGAAATTACTTTTGATCGAAGACTACTCTGTCTTAAGCGAAAAATACATGTAGAGGAGGGAGAGATTACGTTGGGTAATTACCGGATTGATAAGTTAAGACTATTACCGTGCAAGACGGTGAAGTTACAGTACGGGTTAATATTTTGAGCACTTTTTAAAAGCCAAAAAAGGCCCTTATATAAAGGATCCACAAACTTTAAAATCCTACCTCCACCATTCTGATAACAAATATAGGGGAACCGCCAAATATTTCCCAGGTCGACAGCAAATCCAATCACGGATAACAAGAAATCAACCTTCGTGTCCCATCTTTCTCTTTTATGCTCCTGTTTAACGACCTCGGTCTTGGCAACTTCGACTTCTGGACTCGGGTCATGGAGGGAGAGCTGATTCTCGCTCCTTGGAGGGGTGCCGTGTTCCGGCTTTGCGATGTCGTCACCCGTTGGAGAGGTCATAATGAGTGGCATGGCAGACCGAGTCTGAGAACTCGGGGGTGTCTTATAGCGCAACTTAAACAAGCACTAATGAGTGATTAAGCGGGTAATTGGCCCTATGAGAGTTTTATTACGGTTGCGGCTGGATTGGACCAAGCTAGGGGAGGGGAGGGGTTTGAGTGGACGCCGGTTAGTGGGATTAGCTGGAGTTTGGGGTGTATAGGGTGGGGGTGAGTAGAAGATCGAGTCGTTCGGCTTCATTTAACGCTGATTTCTTTAAGACAACGCCAGTCCTAATGCAAGGGGCACATACCCGCCTAGACTATTCGTTGCTCAAAGTGTTTGCACACCTAGGCCAGAAAGTGTAGTTGTGGCATTTGAAATGAAGTATTATGTTAGCAGTACTTTAGGAATACCTTAGGTAATTAGGACCCCAGGGCTCGAAACATCAAAGCTTTCAAGCTGTTGTATTTGACCGACATCTGCATTCAAGGTAGTTCAGGGGCCTTAAGCTCTGTTATATAACATGGTTAATATTAGCGTTTTGCAGTGGATTTCAGTTGCCTCAGAATCCCAAATGCAGGCCACATTTGTTCAATGAGATCTCTCTTACACTATGTAATAAACTAGACGTAGCTCGCTACATTACTGATTGAACTATCTGGGGTCGCCTTTTTGCACATGCCGCCACGTACCGATGACATTTTGTATTGAAAACCTGTTATTGTGAGGCCAAAGAGATCAGGTCAAACCAACTATTTGGGAGAGCAGGGGTCTCTAGCGATCATAAACGGAGTCAATAAAGTACAGAAGGCAGAAGGCGAGAAGCGGAACCTGACAGGAACATGCGCGCCCCCACCGTCCTCCCCCCGAACCCTTCTTTAATCGGTGTGCAACAGGTGTTTCTCGTGCTTTGATACGGGCAGCTGCGCTGATTTCCAGCCATCTCAGACTGTATTCGGAAGAATTTGAAGAAGGAACAACTTGTGGTTGGCTTCAGGGCCTGATGCAAAATATTCTAATATACACTCCGATATTTGTCGTGGTTATAAGCACAAGTTTACTACTACTGAATCGCAGTCGTCTGACCACTCCTGACTAAACTATTAGGTAAATGCTTAATTTGTGCAGAATTCTCTTTGAGCTTAAAATTATATTTAAGATGGAAATACTTTTGCTGTCTTTTCTGGGTTTTAAATGTATCGGACGCAAGGTTTCAAAACAGTGAATGACAAGTCTACTTGACTTACACAGCCTCTCAGAGGTTACAATGGCAACTGATAACTGTACTTTGAACGAATTCCAACAAAGAAAAAATGATCCCAAAGCACGGGAATCAAGTTTTAGTGTCAGTGGTGCCAACGTAGTGTCTTATGAAACGTGTGATTAGTGGTACAAGCGTTTTAGAAGTGGTGATTTTGATCTTGGTGACCAGCCGTGCCCCAGTCAGCAGCCTCGAAATTTTGAAGATGCGGAATTGCAAGCTCTACTGGATGAAGACTCAACGCTAACGCAACAGGAGCCTGCAGCTCAGTTAGGAGTCATCCAAACAGTAATTTCCAGGAGTTTTCACCACCAAGCTCTTGCAAGCTGGGTCCCACATGTGTTGACCGAACACAACCTAGGTCAATGTATGAACACATGCCTTTCACTGCTTGCCTACCGACAATATGCAGTGAATGGACTTCTTGTGGAACATTGTGATGGGTGATGAAAAGTATATTTTTTTCAAGAATCCTACATATAAAAAGTTGTTGAGGGTAAATTACGGGTAGCCCAGTACACCGACGCCGAAATTGGGCTCCCACGTGAAGAAGGTTCTCCTGTGTATCTGGTGGGACAAGAAGAGTGTACTTTATCATGAACTCCTGGAAACTGGACGTTAGATGATGATTGCGGAACGTCACAGCCGACAGTTGAACAAAATGAGCGGAGAAAGTGATTAGAAAAGGCCATTCACTGGACAAGGAAGCAAGCAAGTCATACTGCCGTCGCATGTCCGTTCGACCGCCTCACGTAGCTCACACGACTTAGAAGACCCTCTTCAAGCTGGGATGGGAAGTTCCCCCACGTGCGGCATACTCACCAGACTTGGCCCCCCTTCCGACTACCTTGTGTTCCGGTCAGTGCAGCAGCACGCCTTTCTGTATAAACACTTCGTCGATGATGACTTTGCTGCCTCGAAGCCTGCAAGTCTCGTTCACGACGGCATTTGTACGTTACTTAAGAGAGATGGCGCAAGATCATGAAAAATGATCGACAATATTTCCAAGATTAAGTTCAAAGTTTTACATTAAATAAATTTGCTAAACATGTTTAAAATTATAAAATTCTACACTTCTGAAACATGCTCCTTTTTAGGTTTGAAGAAAATCTACTAGAAAAACTTTAGAAGTACCTTTATTGGCTTCAGATGATTCAAGTCCATTTTCCATTTATAAAATCTATGGAAATTGCCATGCTCACAAACTTTTGTCAATTTGTCACTAAGATACGGATGAAGCCAAGACTTGCACAATAGACAGCTCCAACCCGGAAATAAGAGAGTTAGATGAAATTTTTTCCCAAAACAATTGGGCAAAAATAAAATTTACCTTCTTCCTGGTTGAAACAAAAAAAAGTACATCGCATAAATGTCATTTGTCTGGCGAGCGTAGAAAAATTACTTTTAATTTGTTTATTGTCGTTAATGTACGCAAATCCGATTAACTTGTTTTGAGTTTGTGATGTCAAATTGTTGACGCGCTACATATCAGCATGCCTGCCAAATTTCGCTAGCCTGGTATACTTGGAATGCGGGTAAAGCGCTTTTGTAGCCAAGAAAACAGTTTTAGAGATTCGCAGTCACCAAGGCAATTCCAGGCTGTGCAATTAAAGTGCTAAATGTCCAGAGAATATAACAAGTCCGTTGCAAATGCGGATGAAAGAAAAGAATGTTCTTACAAAAATGATTTTAAAGAAACACTTTAGTTCAATTTTTAACATTCACAGTTATCAGTTTAAATTAAGACCTAAAACATGGTTGGTGGAAAGCATACACCCACAAGCAAATTCGTTGACCAGGGACAAGAGCATTAAATCACCCAAAGGCCTCGCCATTATTCAAGTCTTAATTGCCTTTTGTATTGTTTTTCCAGAAGAATTTGTTTGTTCCAGCCTGATTAAAGCAGACAGTGACCGTAACGAAGAGAGCTTGGCGTCGAAGGTTGACGCGATCTGAATACAGGGATTACTCGATAGACGGGGCGCCCTGTGTGTCAGGCAAAGATTAAAAGCCTTAGCCCTAAAATCGGCTGACTTTACTAAACGAAGGGATTTGCCCGATAATTAGCATCTAATCTGCTCACTGCCTTTCAAAATTGCAGTAATTAACGTTGTTAAATAGCCAGCCTCTTTACTTCGATGGCGGTCCTTGGTGGCGGTTTACAAAGGAGCCAGTAATGGCAGACTTCGAATCCATTGATCCCTGCTGTTAGCTGGGTGCTTTCATTTCGACAGTGTGATCCCATCATCTAGGACAATTTAAAATTGCATTTAAAAGATGGTACTGGTAAAGTCCAAAGGGACCAGGGAATTTAAAGTTTAAGCCAAATGCTTTTGTTTCCCTGGAGTGGTATTCTACTAAACGAGATTTAAAACAGCACCTGATCATCCGTAGCCAAACGCGTCCTGATGGAATACAAGAATATTTCGAGTCTAGGCTGCACTACATCCCGAAAGATCTTCTACACGCACCATCTATCTCTAGACAGAAGGGCACTCTTTTTGACATCTTTTCTCAAAACATCTGCTCATTTCTTTTAATTCTACAATTCTTATTATTTTTGTGAACTTTGTTTTAAAACAGTGAGATTTAGAGGTCATTGGCCTGGAAATCAACTTCAGTGAAATACGCTTTCCTTGTAAGGTATGCAAGATAACTAAGCTGATTATTACACAATACGAAAATAGACGATGTGATCTTCCCTCGAGGTACCGTTTCTCAGTCTCGCTTCTAGCTGCCTATCTTTCATCCGGGGAAATTCTACTTCCCCTGCAAGTACATAATCTAGTGTCATAAATCAGGCAATGATTAAGAACTCAGTTTGGTTCATTTTCTCAAAAAGTTGAATTCTTATTTTTGTGTTTTCAGGTGAGACCTTTAAATTAAGCGATTTATTTGCTCACGAAGGTACTACTATTCTTGCATGGGTTCCGCTTATCATTAAGTTTACTTCAGGCAAGTTACGTCCCTTTCTAAATTTTATTGTCGATAGATGCATTAAAACAACTGCTTCAATTAATCCGGAGATTCTATTGGTTAATCATCAATTTCGAGTCCTCACCATTGAATGGAATTTCTCATGACTGCAAGTTATTGACTTTTGTACCCAAATTTCCTCCTATATCATCACCACTACCTTGGAATAAATGCTGACGTCAAGAATTGGCAAAGGTGCTCATGAAATGGGTGGAATTTGGTGACCAGTTCATGACTTGGAATGTAGTTTTCGAATTAATTAAAATTATGTGGTTACGGTGCCTTGTTTTACTCAATGTGGAATTGATAGCTGAAGTGACTAACCCTGAGCTTGGCCCTCGGTTGAGGCTGATAGACCTAAAATGATTTTCTGTTAAGTTTAAAAGCTCAATTTTTTAAAAACTGATTTTATTGCGTAATTTAGGCACAATTTGGCGATTTGTAAACAACATGAGCACTTGCTAAAGTAGAAACTCCAAGTAAAATTTGTTTGAGGTAAATAGCATGCAGCATCATCTCAGTCCTGTAAAACGAAAATGAAGACACTGACTGATAAATCAGCCATTATTAATCAAAATGAGACCAAGAAGGGCATCAAAACGGACAAAAATTGCCATTAATGGTCTCAATTGTAGCCTTTCTTGTCTAGACCATTAAATGCACACTTGAAGGTGTGGTCGTGTTGGCATCGGCACTTTCTCATGCCAGCGAGACACCCGGCTTTCTAAATGTAAACCTTTAAGGCGATGAGCTTCTGGCAGGTGATTCAGGTTTTGTGTCGTCAGCATTCAAACCCTAATGGCAGTTGTCCTGTTGATTCAGTTATGTTAATGACCAAGGCAAACGTGTAAAAAAAGGAATATACTCTATCTTTAAACACACCAACAAAGAGTTAAGCCAAATTTATATAAATTAAGCGCGCTCCATTTTTACATTGCCAATTTATATCTTAGCTTCGAAAAGGACACCATCACAATAAATATTCACGACTCAGATTTGATTATTCTTATGAGGTCATCAAACACACTGACGTTAAAACAAAATATCATGTAGCAGAGGGATATAGGAAAATGTAAAGTAGGTAGCAGATATTTGTACATTATCGACCAACAAGCATTCAAAATATTTACGAGTTAAGAGTCACATGGATTAGTAGCGCAATTGCTGTTCTGCGTAAAATTAACCTGTGCTCAAATCTTTGCTATACAAGTAACTAGAAGCTTTGTCATTGGGTTAAAGATATTGGATTCTTTTGTTCGCAGTTTCTGCCATGAGACGCAATGCGACTACAAGCAGCTCGACCTGAACATAGGGAGTAACTGAGCCATAGAGAAATAGGCAAAAAAACATATAAAGGAGTTAATGGTATCTTTTCAGGTTATACATATGAACACTGATGGCGTAAGTCACTTTGCAGCATTTAACAATCTAAATTGCAAAAAACCCCGACAATGTATACATTGCTTTCTTATAAATTTTAGTATTAAGCACTAATTCAAGTACAATGGGATTCAGTTTTAGGTCTACTGAATGCTATTTGGGTGACTTCAAATTAAGTTCGGTTTCACGACATTGAGTTCTTTTCAGAAAGGTGGGAATAGACATCGGGTTTAGGGCAGTAAGAAAACACATATTATGGGGCGAATTATAGATAAGGTACAGCCTGCACAGTAGAACTGTAAGAAGAAAACGGTTTGAAAATATTGTGTTGTGTTCAAAGACCAAGATTGGATAATGTTCATAATCGGAAAAATTGATGTTTTTAGTCCGAGTAAAGGCTAGTCTTTGGAATATTTTCAAACGCCTATTCGATATACATGCTAAATATTTAACCTTTTTAGGACTTCCTCCAAGCTTTTTTCATTCGATAAAAAGCTAAGGCGTTCGAAGGATCCTAACCTAAGTTTACCATTGAGCATACTTCATGATTTCTTTAACATTTGACATTATTCAATAATCCGGTAAATACTAACAGATGTGCACAATATGTACGCGACTAAGGTGAAATTAAGTCACTTTCAAAATCTTTTTTTCGTGGATATACTTTCCAGCAGAATCTCCAGTCCTTCATATGT
Source organism: Mesocestoides corti (assembly GCA_900604375.1). NCBI lineage: Eukaryota > Metazoa > Platyhelminthes > Cestoda > Cyclophyllidea > Mesocestoididae > Mesocestoides > Mesocestoides corti. The sequence goes on from UXSR01000111.1 coordinate 55,241, forward strand.
GCTGAGTGGCCAAATTTATAGTCCCCACGATGTTTAAAATCAGCATTTTTTTAAAAATTTAAAATGAATACACACAGAGTGCTGAAAATAGTTATACAAGTTATTGTTTGAAAAAATCGAAATAAAAAAAAAACATACAAACATATCTCTTTGTTTTAACGTTAAAATTTAACCAAAACGCAGAAAGCTTGACTATTTTGAAAAGCCAATAGAAGGTCGCGGCTTTTGTTTCGGGATTTTTAAACTGGAATTATTTGGATTTCTTTGCAGCTTCTCAAAATTACCAGGTATTTATTCTCAAAAGAATTTACTGAAAACTGTCTTGCTAAATATGTAAGATTAGTCATTTGCGCGAGTAAATTTTGTCTGCTGTTTTTAACTAGTGCATCGCCCTGCATTATTATTTAGAACACACTATAATGGTGCTCTATAGGTTCACGTTATATTTAATTGATTTAAGGTATGAATGGACAAGTCACATGTTGATTAAAGTTGTCAGCCAAACTTTTCACATACGAATAATTATTTTAACCTTTGAGCCTCGTTTACTTTAGTCACTGAATTTTGTCATCTAGTTTTGAGGACTCATAAATGCTAGTCGTTCACGATTCGTTTACGATCTGCACGCTTGTTTTTCAGATGTGCGACAGCAATAAACGTAGACATGACGACAATTTTCAGCCATCCGTGCCTTGTCAAAAACGTTTTCGAAACGAACCGAGGTCGCCCACAAGTAAGTCAATGTTCTTCATGCATCCTAAAACCTTTAGAAAACCTTTACTCCGAAATGGCTGTTCCATCCCGTCGTTTTTATGCCAGCCTGACAGGTGAGCCTGCGATTAAAGATATACAGGAAAGCACTTCGTCAGCCGATGTCCAACTATCAGTTCCTCAAATTTCTACCAACCAACGCACTTTAATTGATTTCGGTTTTTTTCGTCGACACCAGGAGAAAATAAGGCCACCTGACACGCACTGAATTCCAAGTAATTTTTGTTAATATAATTTTTTTCTCAGTTGTATGTTCTTACCATATTTGCGTTTCAATGTTACTTGATTAAATATTTTTACAAATGCTGAAAACGTTTTCCTACGTGGTCCTTTTTATTTGGTAGAGTTTCATAGGAAGCGTCTTCTAAATAATATGTGTGAAATGCCATGTAGAGAAAGACGATAACTGTTATAACTAAATTTCATTGATTTGTAACTTAGTGATGGTGCTTAGGGAAAAGCGCAGATGAAAGTTTACAGGTAAAAAGGATGGAGGTCAATAGAAGTCTCCATTCGGGAAGGCATCTCCGTGGCTGGTTGTGCCTCCATTGGGAACTTCCCCTGCAACCTCCCCTCTTGTGGCTATCGACCCCTCGACCCCTGAATCCGTTGCCTCAGGAGTGATGTGGGAGATCGAGGTGCCCGCTCCGCCCGTCTCTCTATCCCCACTAATTGGTACGAACCCTCGCAACTCATTATTAATCCGCTCTAACTCCTGTAGATAGTCGGTCTCGGTTGACTTGCTCCGTTCACCACCGAACAGAATGTGTTCCATGTCTGATGCAAAAGAAAATACCTTTTTTGCTTAATGGAATTAAGTAGTTGTGTGTGTGTGTGTGTGTGTGTTTATTGAAACGCCAACATACACTGCAGTTGTTGTTCAACCGTTCGCATATTTGAGAGGGAATCGTTCAGTTCCTGATGGAGGGACGTTGAAGTCTTCATACCAGTTTTCCTGCTCCTAGCTGTAACAGGGGAGTTGGCATCCGAACTTGGAGCACTGAAAGAAGCGAACTTTTAGCTATCTAGACGATGGGACAGCGAGTTCCACATTGGCACAGACGCACGTCTTACCCAATTCGCTGTGCGAGGTTGTCTGAACATCTGCGGAGACGATTGGAAAGACGCAGAATAGAGGCCGCGAGGAGAGTTTCATAGGACTATAACGGACACACTTGTTACTGTAATGTGACGTTGTAGTGAGTTCTTTGCAGTCTGTCCGCAAAATCAGTTAAGTGTATTTGAAATGGAATAGTATTTTGAAGAAGTCGTATTAACGATTCATTATTGGCATCTGGAATGACGCTGGTCACAAATTTAGCCATAAAAAAGCTTGTTGGTGGGAACAGCCAGTGTAACGAAAAGCAGTGGATGCAGTCTTCACCAATTTAAAGTATAAAACAGAACGCTATCGTGTTCAAAGGCTGCGCATCTTGAAAGCAAAATCCGTGTCTTTTGTCTACCGCTGACGTCATCTTTATCCATTAGGTGTTTGGTGCTTAGCGTTACATTTATAGGCATTGCTGAATCAAGTAGCTGGTAACGAAACCTGTAATTTTGTAACTCCCTGAAAATAAACCTTTAAATCGGGGAAATGTAGCAAAGGGTGGTGGGTAAAAAGTAAGTGGGCCTTCGTCCAAATTAATTCTATTTTCTAGAAATCGTGATTAATTAACTGCGTGTGTTCTGGAACGGCTGATTGAAAGTCGGATGATTAATGATGCCTACCGCGGCTAGGCACACAAAGATTTAGATTCTTAAGGACAATTTGTTGGCGCAATCGTGATTTTTGCAAGTCAACAAATGTTTGTCCAATCTAATTATGGTTCACGGTACCTCTTACGAGTGAAGGTGGGATATAAAGCGGAGGTAAAATTCACACGACCAATAATCCTGGATGTTTGAGGCCCAACTTTGATTACGCATCTCAGTTTCATTGGCAGGATATTCCCAGTATGCGTTGATCTCGTAGGAAACATGCAGTGCAGTTTAGCAAGCAGAAACCAAGCAAAGACTTGTTTAATTAAAGACGATATGGGCCAATGATGGTTGACTTTACAAATAAGTTTTTTCTGCGACCAACGCCCAGGAAGGGTTATACCGTTAGAAGTACGTACCCCGTATAGATCGGAACTGGATGTATGTGTATATCTGATGACTGTTTAAGCTACAACATCCGTTTTGGGTAGAAGGGCCTTTTCGATGTTATATGACATGATGGAGGCATTTTTTAAGAGGCGCAATAGACGCTGGACGAAATGCGCAAGCAGATTCTGCATGACCATTACGTTCAACAAATTGCGACCGACGCAGTACTACTTCAACTCGTTCAATTGATTTAGCTGGGACAATTTGGTAGAAGCTGCAGAAGGAGCATCGTTTATGCTTGTGAACACGAGACCGGCTGTGGGTGACGGCTTACGTGAACAGGGCCATCCGTTTGACACAACCGCATGCACGTAGATGACGAATTTGGCCATCAAGTAACAGCAATAATTTAACACACTGTTTTTACACATGCAACGCTGTCTAATTTGAAGTGAGGTGGATCAAATGGAGGGGGCTACCAGGCCATACGGCCACCTAACATAATTAAACTCGTTCAATGTTTGCAAGTGCCTACTATTAGTTAGAGCAGGCAATTCGTGCGGGAAAAATTTACGTGGTCTTGGAACAAACACAAACTGTTGTATGTCTGCCTTTCTTGGCGAATAAGGCTTTTGGATTATTTTTTTGGAAATTTGTGCGCTGCATTAGAAATGGCGTTGCGGGATGTAACTTGTTGGTCTGAATTCCACAGGCGTGCTCTCAAAAGAGCAAAAAAATTTGCATATGGTTATGGAAAAATACTGCAAACAGCTCATTCTTTAGCGCACACAATATTTAAATCAGACATCACACGACTGCCATAAACACAGTGTCACAAAGTCATTTAGTGGGATGCAAGCGTAGTCCAGTAAGATGGTGGTTGAGAAATTTCTTAGCATTTCGGAGGTGGCGAATTTTGTGGCTACTCGAAACATAGCCATAAGTTTCCACAGTCAAATCTGCGCGTCTGAAAGAAAAACTTGCCGAAAATGTTTGCTTTACATCGAAGTCTCGTAGATTACATCTTGTCCTTCCTGCAGTGCATTTGAATTCTCAATTAATTAATGATCAACGAAGCTGAAACCAACACGTGGAGAATGGCGCTTTTTGGGGCGGAAACGAGCGACGAAATTTAATCGCTATTCTCGCAGGAGAAATACTGAAACTCTTCGTCATCGTAACTGCCGCCTCTGGATAAAACAATTTTAAATTTACTTTGCAGACACCAGCAGAGCGTGTCTTGTTGCATTTACTTCAATTCCAACCTAGAAAGTGAATTAGCGAAGAGGGCTTCAGCATCTCCTGGGAATTATGGGTGGTGTTGTGCCAAAAACCGACAATTTCGACTACGAGTTTGTTGAGACGCCATATACCACTAACTACCCAACAAGGATGAAGTCTGGAAGGACAGAGAGTCATCCGTTTATTCGAGAGTCTGACGAAGTCGTTGTGTCGTGTGTGGGGTTTGCGCGTGTGCATTTATAGCTCGGATGTTTGGGTCATAACTGCGGTAACATCGAGACCTAGGTCTGAGGATAACTCAAGATAAGTATTCGTGTGAATGAAGGGGGAGTTGAGGATTCGCGCGGTTGGCGCTATGCTGCGAAAAGGGGAAGCCTGTGTCGGAGGCGGAGCGACCGGATTAAGGGGATGAATAAACACGATTCTCAACAAGTTCTTTAAAATAGAGGCATACATATGGGAACATTTGGAGTGTTTAATACCTTGGGTGGCCACAGGTGTGGTGAAATACTCAATTCTCATCAAATTTTTCGTGTCGGCTTTGATAAAACTGCTTATTTGTAGGTTGTGCAAAGGTAGCCAACAACAAGGCCAGCGTACGCGTTTGTGAAGTTCAAGGCGGTGGTTTTTTTTACAAATAAAACACGTAGCGGACGATCAGACAAGTTTTGAGTCTAGACAAGCTCCAAACTACCAACGACATCCATCGAAAATCTTAAGGTTCCCTCGATCCCACCCTCATCGCAGTATGAATCACTTGTAATGCCTACCAGGAATGGTACAGAAATTTCTAGTTCTAGCCTGCAAACAACTAAAATTCTCCAAAATCCAAGCAACTAATCAACCACTTTTGGAAGTCGCTGGTGTCTTAGACCAAAAACACGAACTCATACGACCCCGTTCATCCGATAGAATATTTATCTAACTTTTACCCCATTCTTACGTGGGTTTCACTTAGCATCAAGTAATTTATGGAATGGAAATGTGATTTAGCACGTTATTGCACATAAATCCAATGCAACATCTTACCAACGACTTGATTTCTTAAAGTTTAAAAGTGTGATCATCAGTTGTCAGGTATTCAGGCAACGGTTAGACACTTAGTGGCCCAATATGGTCCCTTGATCAAGCTACTGAATTGATTTCAGTTAGAAGATGGTAACTTTTGCGTGGAAAGTTGATCGTCGGAAGGAAACACCCAATCTAAATAAGACTTTTTTTTATAGAAAGTCAGAAATACCAGGTTTGAGACTTCGAGAATAAGTGGACATAAGTAACCCCCGCAAATGCATGCACTACTTACAGCCGTAAATCTTGAATGTAATATTTTATCTGTTTTGGCATGTTGGAAAGTGAAAACTATGCATTTGGCTTTAGAAATTAAGTGATTTACACAGCTCTAGAAAAACGGAGCCAAGTTCTCCCTGTGAGCGTGTATGAGACTAAGCACATGCGTAAAAGCTACGATGGCGTTATCGGAGAGAAAATCTAGTCAACATTTTTAAGGTTATTCAAAAGTTTCATTTAACCGCGTTTGACTGTGTTGGAAAAATCTTGCCATGGAATTTTTTTCTCTTTGTAGAGTCCCACTTCCGCATTTTTCGTTCCACATTTTCTTAAACGCTACATTAAGATTAAAATAAAATTTCAATGAAATTTGCAACAGTTTTAGCATGAATTAAAGCCAATTTTGTTGATATTCAGGCATTTATTTGGGCCTGAATAGTATTACTGGGAGCAGCGAAATTTTGAAAAGCCATGACACACATCTAACAGCCCTTAAATCTCATTAAATGCCTTTTTTGTAACCTCATTGTATGAGTAGAAACAGAGACAAAACTTAAAATAATCAGAAAGGTTTGAACGTGAACTAACACAATCCAATTCTGCCATGCGGATTTCTGCAATGGCTAAGGCCAAGGTTGACTTTCAGTGATTTCGCGGTCCTTTAAATATGTTGAATTTACTAAAAAAGCAGACGCTGGCACCCAAGCTGACGGATTACTTTATTAGTCCATGCCCCATAGACAGGAATGAACCACGATTAAAAACGTGATTTTTAATCAGGCGTATAAATTATGCGCAATGGCAACCTTAACTCTACCTAGCTTTGACACCTTAAACGCACATTTAAAATAATAGGCCAAGTGTAAACTTTCGATGCAGAAAATTGCCGTAGCAGCAGCGGAATTTAAAAAGTAGGGAAGTAAAAAGTCGTATAAAAGCGACAGTTCACAAACCACTGCTGGCGAACAGAAGATACATCCCAGTTTGTGCATAGTGCCTTTCGGTTTAAATTATAATCTGGCCAACAGAAGTGAGAATTGGAGGTTGTCTTTACCGTTAGCATAAAAAGTTCCCGTAAAGGTTTGGAAATTAGGGGAAGTACTAAATGAAACCAGCTACTTTCAAACACTCTCGACATGTGTCGCATTCAAGTTGTTGTTAAATGCAAACACGCTGCGTAGTCGTACGGACGATCCCCTCTGTAGTCTACAGGCGCCCAAAACACCTACCCCTTAAACGCATTACGCTGAACAATGATTGGTTTCTGCTAAAGGAACTCGACAATCCGATTTTGTTTTAATACACCGATGACCTCTGGCGGGCGTTCAAGTTCAACTGACAGAAACCACACAAATTCCAGGGGATTTAAACACTGCACAATGCACAGGTCTGTAGTAATTTAGCCGTCCCATTGTCCAAACAAAAATTCGGTTTTTTATAGATGCTGAATAGACAACTTCCGCAATCGGACTGAAATAATGGTTTATTTTAATTTCTTTGGACAGTGAGTGTGTAGGCTGGGTTTTAAATCAGCCTATGACGCAGTCCAGCGTTGGTTATGCGCACAGACATATTTCGCACTTAGCCACAAAGACTTAACGCAAGTGGTGAGCTCAGCCAAGATGGAAAAAAAACGGAGAAAAGGACTGTTCCGAGTGTGGCACTATTTAATCGCAACTGTTTTGTTACGAGAAATTAAAATTCTGCACAAAATCAAAGTTCTAGATACTAGTAAATGACTCATTTATAGGACACTAAGGTACGTAACTATTTATCTACTTTTTGGACAAAATAGAATTCTACACAAGTTTATCTTCTCTTAGATAAAAACATGAAAAAATCCTTTTCGATTGGATGTTAGCCTATCTTAAAATTCTTTCTGCTCTGTAAAGACTATAAGGTTTTGCTGACATACTGTGAAGGACTGAGTCTAGTCATTATTGCCAAAAATATTCTCGACTCAAAATTTCCGCGGTTATTTGAGGTGTTGCCTCAAGTAGGAGGCGGTGTGGATGCGGAAAAGAACAAAAGCAGCACATGTAGGCAACGCCAGTAAAATTAACTGTTTGTCAAAGATTGCTGGGGCCACACAGCTGGTTAATACGCATTGTATTTCACAAAGGCAAATTGGTTAAATCCATAGTAAGTCACCAAAAGGGCATGTTTACTAACAAATCAAACATTGATCTGCCAATATCAATTTGAAGGAGCAGTTAATGTGCGAACAAGCTTACGTCTAAAGGACAATTCACAAACCAAACATGTAGGAAGCATACCACCATTTGCAATGCATAAACAACCTCTAAATTGCAAGAGGCAAGGTTGTCATGTCTTAAAAGCCTAACGAACATCTCCGATTTGAGTGTGATTAAAAATGTTTTTGCGACCATACACGATTTCCCGTAGGTCTCCTAACACTTGAGTTCAGTGAATCTAAACCCTTTTCTCTGCACCATAACTGCCAGTTATTAAAAGTTTAAGGGATATGTGACAGGATTTTATTGCATTTGCTTCATTTTTCTCAGGATGTGGACTGCAAAACACCACGTGTCTGTAGCCAATGTATTTGCGGAGAACCAACCCTATTAAGGGTGTATATCAACACTTTATAAAGTTTGCTTAATTTAACCATCGGCTTGCATTCTGCGCATTTTCCAGTCAAGAGGTGCTATCTTTTTGGGTAGCCGCAAATGGATTATTTCACTATCAACACATTTTTGCCCACATTCTAGCGTTATGTAACTGTTTACATTAGTCGAAGTTGAGGAACATGGGGTTACGATAATAGGGAATACAAAAAATTTTTTAAACCAACACCATATAACTTATAAAGGCATCGGTAAATTGTACATCTGAGTCTTCTATACTACATCAATCTACTCAATGCAACACTACGAGTTATGGCTAAGTTTTGAAACTAAAAGTTTCAAGTTGTGCCAGTTCAATGGGATTTCAGATCAAGTAAACACGCCTTAGAGAGGTACTCAGTGAGGATTCCAACTTACCACAATAATGGTGTCTCAAAATAATAGGGAGCGAGTTGTGAAAGTCCTTTTGCTTGTTAATGACTTCCTTTGGTAAACTTTTGTACAGCTCTGCCTTTTCAACTAGCTGATTTTGTGCCTCATGTTGGTAGTTAAAACGATTCCAACAAATGAAATTAATCAAAATAGGGAATGGAGCAAAAATTTCCAACCACAGTAGATATTTTGCAGAGATACTAAGCCAGGAAAACAGAGGAGCCCAGGTGAGTCTTACGCGATTCCAGACAAGCAGACAAAGTTGTGCGGAGTGGCTTCCTAGAGCCTGTTTTTTGCAAGATAATCACAGACATCAAAATGATGTATTCTGTTTTAAGCTGTGAACTATCCGAACGCAAAACCAAGGCGCTGAGTGTGAGTGGGAAGAAAGTAGAGAAGTGCAACGAGAAATTCCTATGACTTGATAAAGGAACGGGACACAATGAAGACAAATGTTGGAGATTGGACGTCGAAAAAACGAGTGTAATTTTGGTTATAAAGTAGATGAAAATATTTGACTAAAGATAACAAATTACAAGAAAATTGCAAAATTGCAGCAGTAAAGGTACGTAAAGTTATGAAATAGGGGAACAAAACGTATCCTTGAAGGCAAAAATATCCACTCCCAACAAAGACACAAATATTTAAGTCATAATTTCATGACTCGTCAGTCAAACACAGCTATTGGACAAAATACCGAGGACATGACCAGGAGGAAACTTTTTCTTCTAATATAGACACTCTGATCCAAAGGCAGACGTTGAAACGCCTTTGTCAATGCCAGAACTGGCTGTATTTACAATTAAATTTGCAAGAAGAAAAGATGCAGATTGCACCACTATTATATTCTGCAGACATTTTGCCTTTTGGAAACCGCCTTCTAAAGGTCTCTTGCACGCGGACTCAGCAGAGTGTCCATTTCCAAAACAAACAGCTTGCTAGGACGTCACAAGAATTACTAGTCACCCAGCAAGCACAACCTTCGTCTGGCTATTCAAGGAATAGGCAATGTTCGTAGTTAATTCAGTGACAGATAAATAGGTAATGAGGACGTTGGACAAACTAGGTGCAAAAAAATAGGACTGAAGAGTTGTTCTCATTGAAATTTTGTCCTGTACACATGGCGACATCATCAGTCAACTGAATAGGTTATTTTTTGATATTTTTTGATTGGTTAATAGGCAGTTTTTCATTTTGGTGCATTTAGAACTCCAAATGTAGCTATAAGCGGCCCCTTGGTGAATAACTAGTTAGGAGGTAAATTTAGACGTTTAAGTTATGCTATTTACATCATTTATTGGCAACATGGGATCAAAATGCACTCCATGAGGTAATAATCAGATGATAAAGGTCTTATTTAATTACGATGCCTCCAGATTTTTTTAATTATTTTTGAAAACAACATTTAATTCTAGCTAAATTCTGCATATTTGGAAAACTAACAAGCATTGTCATGGAAAATCCATAACTGGGGCATTCAATGGTAACAATTTCGTTATCACATGATTCTTCTCATTTTAGCCTTCTACTGCTGCACGTCATTCATTCGTTCTCATTTTTCAATTAAAAACCTTTCATTGTTGTGGAATCCATTGTTATTTCATTAAAAAAAAGCTGCCCTGTTTGCGCACATGATCGAATTCCCGTGTTTAGCTACACTGAAATTCGCGATTTCGATTTCAAACCGGGCAAAAACAATAGTAGCTAATTTGACATCACCGACACATTTAAATTATTTCACCTTAGAAATTCAGTAAGAGTTAATGATAGATATGTGTAAAAGGATGTGTTTGATTAATAAAAAAAGGAAGAATAGTGCTACAACTTGGCTGAAGTAGCAAGAGGCTGCGTAGAATGAATACCACTGACTGCTAAGCACCCACGGACAGATAAACTGTTTTTATGATGATTCATGAATATAACAGTAATAAAGCATGATAAAGACACAGCGTACTTGTAGCAGGTTAGCAGCGATCGCGCCTGAGTGAACCCTGGTTACTAACCTGACGGTGACAACGACTCATCACCTTTTCATTGGTTACTGTATCAGACGCCAGTCATTCGCTCACTCATCCACACACTAAGTCAAACTTAGCTGGCATGACGCTAGTAAACGGTCGTGTCCTGTCGCCTCTCTTCTCTCCATTCTCGGGCCGTTCCGGTGTTAACTAGAGGGTTGTAAGGTAGTGCTTAGACCACAAGCCACTACATACTCACTCCGAGGGATAGTGATCAAGTGGGGAGGTCATATACGCGTGAAGGACGCGAAAGCGGGGAATTGCTGACAAAATTGTGCCTCGCGTCCGAACTGTGTAAACTTGTAGGTTAGAGCCAAACCTTAACCCAAGTCAAATCAGGCTAATCAACAGCTAGAATCCAACTAGCCAACTGCAAACCCAGGCTGGCAGTCGAGCGTTTTTCGTCAATTCCGTGGAAGAATGTACCCAGCAATAAATTTGGCAATTAATACACACTAACTACACTAAACGGCAAAGAGTTCAAGTATGTTTTGCAGCTGTGCCTATGCATCAGTGTCCCTATACTTGTGGTCACGGTTACACTTAGCGAATAACAGTTTTAATTTAAAAATTTTCAACACTGTCCTAACTACGATAAGCTATGCAGATTCACAGTGCAACAAGTGTAATCAGGAAGTACAAACTGAAATTGGAAGAAGGTACAAAGTTCATTGCAGGGCACTAATCGAGAGCCCAGATTACGGTGGCAGAGAGGAACCTTCTTTCCAGCACAAACCCGTTAATAAGAACAACAGATGTCCCCATGGCAACCCTCTATGTACAAACAAGGCGTCTGCTGCACAGAACAGCCTGCAAAAATAGTCGCAGACATATGGCTCGCCACTCGTTATTGCCGAAGAAGGGGCAGTGAAAACTTCATTACTTATGCAAACCCGAAAGAAACGTCTTCAAGCCGATTGGCTGAGCATGTCTAGTGCAGTAACTGAAGACCTTCTAAATGACCATCGCTAGAGCGATGTTAAGTTATATTTGAGAGTTGAAGCGTGGCTGTCGCAAATGTTTGTTACAAAGCGGCCCAAAATATAGTGATTTCAGTATGAATTTAGGCCTTGTTTTGTTAAACCACATATTGCACCGTAGAAGCACACGTACACCGCGAAGCAGTGTGAGGGAAAAATTACCTAAAAATACTTCCACACACCGAATCGGTGTAAGGGACCGCCTTAAAACCGCCTAAATGCGCTAATTAATGAGTATGGATGTTCAAAAATTACTGACCTATAACAGGATGCGAAATTCACCCACAAATTTTAGTGTTTTAAATAACAAAGTTAGGCAAGGTAAGCATGCAGTAGAATTGTTTAAATTTCTTAACACCAACGCATTGTTAACTTAAAACACTCCTGGCATGCTAGCGTCTTGATTCAAAGCGGAACGCTATATTCACAGACGAGGTTTTATAAAGGAATTCACTTAGGTAAGCACCCAAACTTCGCATAAAGCTGACTTAACCACAACTATCAAAATGGTCAATTTAACAGGTAATAAACTTAAAACATGTTGAGCATGAGTTACTTCATTTGATGTAGCTTAAATTTAATTTACCAGCTGTTTGAACCCGTTGGAAGTTAAATTTTCGACATGACGTTAAATAGCACAATCGCAAGTATTTATGTTGGGTTTGGAAAAAATAAATACGCCTGGATACATAATGAAAGTGCAGCGGAACAGCATGAACCAGTTAACAACTCGAATTCAACTAGAAACTAAACAAATGAGTGGAGGGCTTGGAAGACACTTTAAGCAGAAAAGCTGTTTTCTGAATGCGAGGCAATAAATTTGAAAATTTACTCGTACAACCGAAGTCGTTTTTAACAGCGGTGCGCAGTTTGCTTAACTCGGGGTAAATACCTCAGCTACATTGCGCACGAAATTGTGAAAGGCTGTTTTTCAAAGTGTCGATTACTGAATTTCATGTTATCGCGTTCTGGGATACTTTTGGTGCGTTTCGGTAGACATTTTTGGCACTGGAATGCCACCTACTCAAAAACTGACTCGTCTGGGCAGCGTTTTGCCTAGAAAAAGTGGTTCAGGTAGATTCTGAAATCACGCACAGCACGTTCATAGCTCTTTGGGCCTGCGGGATTGTCAAAATGCTAATTTTTATGTCGCATTTTTTTGGAAACAAATTCCACGATAAAAGCCTTCCCACATTTGAAAGACCAGTAATTTGTCTGGAGCCACAGGGTGAGGTAGATTATCAAAATGACATACAGAACGAAGCGCCGCTGTAAAGCTCTATCAGCGGCGAGGGCGTCGAAGCTGAAAACGCCTGTCGTGAGACCTACTTTCGTCATTTATAGCATTGCTAGAAATATTTTCCTAGCCGTTATTAGGGAAAGAAATGTTTGCCGTGCAATAACAAGGTGGTCACAATTTAGGCATCTCATTATGGCAAGCGTATACGCCCGCTGGCCGAAGAAGCCTGTTTGGCCAAACAATTGGCAGACTGTGCAAGTTGAGGTTACGGCAACCGCTATCATCACGAAAAGGTGCTAATTAGTAACTTTGCTTTAAGAATCTCCCGGTACAACCTGCCTATAAGCCCATAGGTGTTCTATTGAATGACAACGTGTGAAAAATACCTGGTTTGAAGAATCCTGCAACAGGTCGATGTCGTCGTCATTGTCTACGGGACCTAGCGATAAAGATCGCCGGCATCTTTCCGTCGTACTAGCGCTTCGCGATTCGGGCGGCCGTAGAGCCAGTCGAGTGGAGGGGACGGCCGAAAAAGCCGAGCCTCGAAGCTCCTCAGGCTCAAATCGACGTGCAACGGGCTTCGTAATGCCTACCGGCGTCAACGACGCTTCATTTGTCGCTGCAGACTTTCGTACTGCAATGTTTGCAGTCACCTAAAGTAACGCAATAGTTATTTGGACGGTGCAAAGTTTAAGATTGTACTTCTCAACATTTTTTAAGGTGCGGTTTCGGAAGCCGCATTAATTACTAACACCAATTTCAACGGCGACTGTGACTACGATAAATTATTTTCCGAATCACGGCTTTCTCCAATTAGAACAGGTACCTGATGCACCAGCATGATAAAAGCTCATTTTAAGAATTAGCAAACTGCTAAAACGTTTAAAATATTACTCGTAATTAAACTATATTTACGTAGTTAGGATCAATAAGGGAAAACACTTGAGAGAAGTTGAGGTATTTGGTAAAGCATCTCTAGAAGGAAATGGCAAGGAGTAGAACCACCGATTAAGTAGTTCCACAGAGCCTTAATCTGCTAATTTTTTTGTGCTAACGATTGCACTGAGATGACTAAACAAACAGAAGAAGCAAATTGGTGAGCGCCATGGCCCACAACAAGCTAAAACGTTCGATTTTTTTGAAAAAAAACTATCAGAATAAAAGCAGGTTAAATTAATTGAAATTAATGTTTCTGCCATGCCATCAAGTTCAAATGTCAGCCAACCAAGAAAGGACTTCAGACTATTTTCCAGTGGCATCTAACTAGCGCTTAGGCAGATTAATCATGGGCGGAAAGCAAGCGAGAAAACCTACGAGGGACGAACAACTCGTGAATAATTAAGTGGCTAATGAGAGGAGAATTGTGGGTCTACTCAAGTCTCCTTTCCACGCACAGCAAAGATGTGTGGAATGAACAGGTCTGTTGATAATCACCCATAATTACTGATAGCTGAAAGTGTATCTTCTGCGAAGCTGCCATAATGGGTGGATACAGGTTAAAAATAATTAGTTTAGTAGTGTACCTTTCCACGCACTATCGTCGTTTGTGCAGCTTCGGTTGCTAAGGAAGTCACTTACGGTTTTTTTTAAAAAAAAAACAATATGCATTAGATGGGTGTACCGATTAAAAACTTAAAACAAGGGCACATTTGTCTGTGATTCGAATGGAATAGCGCGACTCAATTCGTAATTAGCAAAATTGACCGATGTTTAGTTGTCATAGCTCACAATTTCCCATAGCAGTTTGCTGTTTTCTTCAAAGTTTTCAACTTCCTGTGAAAACTGCAATGCCACCGAAAAGCTGTTTGCAACGACTCTTTGAAGGTGGAAGATCATAGATACTCTGCCGATTTAACTGCGTAAACAAACGTTGAAACACTGCCTAGTGCATTAACCAAGCCCAGTCGGTAGTGAAATCACCTAAGCTTTTAGAAGTGTATGCAACACCTTCAAAAATAAATGATGGTATCGAAATGCGTCCCCATATACCTGATTTAACTATTAAAGCTACTGCTTGTAATAGTTTAGAACTAGGCTGATCCTTAAATCCGGTGATATTTTAATCTTTTAACTCATGGTTCTTAAGAAACCCATGGGGTAATTCCAATAACTCTGGTCATATTTCACGTGGTCTATTAAATCCACCTGTTTGTAACAATCTGTTGGTAATCAACACAACGTTTTTTGTCCTTTACCTTAGCCAAACTTGAAAAAACAGTAACGAAAGCAACGGAAAATCAGACAATACAAATGTGATTTTAAGTCATATTGGGACAAAAGAGTCAATTATGAGACAAATTACGTTCGGCGGACTATCAAATAAACATGGTGTATAAGCCGATATTCTTATCTCGGATTTGCTGTTTCGGCAAAATAGAAGACATTCTAGACATTAGGGTCGGTGGTTAACGTCGTGGTGCAGCTACATTGTTGAATACTTAAGAGACGCAGTGGCAAAGTAGTCCACATTACATTGACGCTATCTAGAAATACTGGACCCTAGTTTCTAATTCGTCAAATCTAAGGCAACATGAAACAGCATTATCGTTTCACTAAATAATGATAGCCGGATTTCTAAGTTGCCTTTAACTAGAGTGAAAGAGAACGTTAATTGAGAATTTATTTAATGATTTCGTTTGCAGTTAGCACGTTCTCTTGAAAAAAAAAACAACAAATTTAGCGATGTTTTGCAGAAATTAAAATAGCGTCTATTGCCCACATATGATTTGTTGGTGTGGTTAAAAAGGCTTGGGCGAGATGCACAATGTGAAAATGCCTTGATATAGATATGTTCCAAAGGCGAAAATTCAGCTAAACAAAGGACCAACTTGAAGTACATCAGAGATCTATAAGGTAGTGCATTGACTGCAAGAGCATCATCCACCCCACAACACATTAGTTTTTAATATGTTACTACGAAACCAGAAAAGTACACATTTACATCGCTTAGAGAGGCATCTTGAAGTTCATATTTGTTGGATGGAGCTAAGGTTTACAATGCAAATTTTGTTCTCTGCAGAGAAAAGCTACGTTTTCGGCTGCCCCGATGGGGTAGCTGATAAGTGAATAAATGACGTTCAGTCGTGAAGCTGCGCAATTAGGAAACATAGGTCCCCAGCGCCCTGTTTTGTGGTGCTAGAAGCAAATTTCTGGCAAGTAAGTCCCTTGAAAAACACTCAGCAGCCATACCAAATATGCATTTTAAACCCCCGCAAACGATTAAGTCATGAAAAAATAGACGGGGCGCTGAAAACTGGGTGCAAGGTGATACTTAATATAGGCTAAAAACATTAATGAATGTGCATATATTAACATTTATAACGCCCATTGCATATGCGATCAAGTGAAGCAACTTTTGACGTTAGCATTAGGCTAATTACTACGATTGACGGGTTCCTAAACCATGTTCTAGACTCCTTTTGATTTCCACTAACAATGAAAGGTAAATTTTTTTGAAAAAAGGGCAGTTAATATGTAAATTTGGTTGGCGACTTATTTGGAATTATGGATACCGAAATATCATTGCTAGCATAGTCAGATTTCTAAGTAGTTATAAGTGACGAAAGGTTAAGCAGCTGAAAATAATCAGACGGCGGATTTAAAGCATACCTGAGTGGTAGTAGGATTAGTAGATGAAGCACTTGGATGGGACAATCGTAAGATAGAAGTTATGGCAACCGACGGACCTACCAACACACAAAAAAACGCATTCGGTTTTTTTCCGATTCTGCATCGATTAAGGCAAGTGAATTAGAGAAGGTTATTTGAGAAAAAATGCAAATTTAAATGTCAAAGTTGCACCACCTCGTGTTACCCAAACCAATAGGGTGTTAATTGATTCATAAATATTCTAAACATTCGTCACTTGCATTATAGGATCATCGCAGACTATTTCATGCCACTGTTCAGACCTCGTCTTTTTACTGCGAATAAACCTGCAGCTTACTTTACCCGATATTTCTTTTTCAGCAAAGCGAGGAAATGATCGCCAACTACGACAAATTCATGCAATTTTTCTGTCAAACTATTAAATACGTTCTTCAAAATATACATTTCGCATTCACTAAGACAGCCTATTGGATTGAGCTACGAAAAACCTTGCCTTGAGTAGTAACTGTTAGGTATAAATAATTCATTTGCATAAACGTAAAACCCCTGTGAAAAGCCCTTTTGCGAAGTTCAGTGAAATTACTGGACAACAGCGTGGCAGTTGTATTCGTTTGAACAATCCGCCAGAATTTGTCTAAAAGCGGAGAGTTTTTACAATCTCGGCATGTTTCGGCTCACAAAGTGTGTGTTCGGTTTCGTATATCGAGAAGTAAGGACTGGGAATCGGTTAGACAGGAGGATGTTTCAATGAATAATGTGTGACGCAAATATGCCAATAAATAGATCTGATAAAACGAGGATTTAATTTAATAAACTAATTTGGAAGTTATTCAGCTTTACTGGTCTTTTTATTTGCTCAGGCAAAAAGGCTCCTTGGCAAAATTTTTTTTCCTGATAATGTTCGGGACTAGGAGGAGTGAACTAATAGACAAAAATGGCCTTTAAAAAAATTTTTAAATTCCAATAAAATCATTGGCACCACTTTTCTGTGAATAACCCGTGTTTTAAAAACGCGCTTCTTTCTGACAATCCAAATCCTGCCTTTCCCCTTGCTCTCTCCGGTTTTTGATCTTCAAACAGAAGCCAAAAACGGCTCAAGCGAGGAAGGACTTACTTGCAACTGAATGCATATTCCCATGGATAAAGTGAGGTAGAAAGCAAAGCCTAAAGCGAACGGTATTGTAAGATGACAAAGAAATCAACACACGAGGCGGTTCAAAGTTAAGCAAAAGTATTCCACTTGATTTCTTCCGCAAACAATTTGTTCCAAGTGGCTTCGTCAAGCGCGCATTATTTGCCATTAAAGCGAGAGCAATTGCGAGGATGTGGACCGTTTAAAAGGAGGATTCAATCTGCCAAGCATTGAGGAATAACGTGTGGATCATCAAAAGGGATCATTCGGTTCCACTATTGCGGCGACAGAGCCAGAACTACTTGGCGACATGCTGCGCACACAGAATCCCATACAGAGGAAGTAGTTCGACGCTTCTAAAATGACAGACAGCTAAAAAACCCAACCCTGGCATCATATATTACACTCAAATTTCACCACTGGGACGATATTAGGGCAAAACTGATGTTTTGGTGCTGAGCCGAGGTGTTTACCGCCACATATTAAGGTCAAGGCGCAATTCTGTGCAGGAATTTCTACCAAAACATGATCTACGAGAACCGTCAACAGGCGGCGATTAGCAATGAGTTAAGGAAGCGATTATTTATGTAGGCCATAGGCAAGCTGCATCAAAGGTCACAAATTTTTTGGGCACATAAAGGACAAATACAAAATTCGCTCGGAGGTTACATAAATGTGACATCTACCTTGAAAAACAGATATTCGTGTTAACCTTCAAGTATACCTATTATCTGTTGTCCAGTAGTGCGAATTTGTGATTGGTGGACACGAGAGCGAAAAAAACCACGACCATGGCAATTGGTTTCTGAATTACCATGGCAGATGTCCGACGCAAATAAGTGCTCATTTTAGTCTGTTAGACACAGTCACTGTTAATCAGGCTGCCCTAAGTCACTTGGAATAGGGCTCAGAGTTGTAATATGGCCGGAATCACAAGGCCTTCGGAACTAGATTAAATAATTTCTGTGTCACAACTTGAGTTAGCTTAAGCAACACAAAATTACGGGAGTTTTTAACACAAAATCATTCTTAGAGCTTCCTGCGATGGCCTTTGAAATTTTACCAAGGAATGCTAATTCGCGTTATATTCGATTGGCTAAAGTTAATGAGCAATTTAAAAAGAGCATGGTTCTTTTGAGAATTCGATCTGAGCCTAATCGGATCTTTAGATGTTGAAAATTCTATCTGGAAGGGACACTGACATAATGCTATGAAGTAATCACAAGAGATGCTTATCCTAGGCATTGACAACACGTAAGTTAAAGGTGCTTTGTATCAGGAAAAAACCACATCTGTCCACGGAGCAAAAGCGCATTAAGTTATGCATTTAAATACTTATGAAGGCATTTTCATGATCAAGTGTAACACGAGAGCCGGAACTAGCCCTAAGTTTTGTGCTAAACCCTTAAAAATGTGGTGTAAGTGACTTGCTTCTGGAACACGGTGACCATGAAAAGAGCAACAGAAGACGCTTGCCAACATCCAGTTTCAAATGAAAGCATCACATTAATGGACAAATGGCAAACCTAAAATCTGGTAAAATAAGAGGCAGGTTATTTTAAATGTTTGTGCTGTTTGAAGAAAGGTTCTGGTACCCAAATGTACACTCAGTCTGTGCGAAAGTCACAAGAGGACAAAAAACAAAACAATTTGTCAGTAAACACTGCAAAAAACGTTGATCATAATGCAGGAAATAGGGGTGTTGGGCGCACGGCTTAGAAGGATACAAATTTTGCAATGCTACATTCCCGTGGCATATTTTTTGTCCTCGTGTGAAACATGATAGCGCGAATGAATGAACACGACTGGCCCAACGCGTTAGAGACAAAAGTGTTGTAATGCAGAAATTTGCACAAAATGTGTACACGTGAAGGAAATTCAAATTTCAAGACAATGCCGACGTTGATACAAACGCAAATAGTCAGAGTATCTTAAAACAATGTAAATTTAAGCTATTAATCTCAGTTTGGTATTTTGTGCTTTGGAATTTATCGCGTATCAGTTGCTCGGCAAGGAGGTGACAAAAAATAAACGAAGATTACTTTATGTTATGAAACGTTAAAGATATTTCTACCACTGGTTTCATGTTAGAATTTAAAAAGCATTCGTAAGTGGCAATTTAATATTAAAAATTCGACACATTGCATCTGGTTAGAGGAATTTAATTAACTACTATCTTTAAACACCAACTAAATTAGGTATTAAACGAAATTTAAGCAACAAAAAAGATTCCAAACATTTTGAAATTAAGATTTCATAGGCTGACCACTTGTTTACGTGACGTTCAAGTGAGTCAATGGCTGCTATGAAAATTAGACAACCATTAGGGTTCTTCCAATAATTTCTAATTAGTTTCATACGTTCAATTTAACATCCGTCGTATCTAGAAACAAAATCTTAATGTGCGCATTGACCAGTCACAACCAAAACCGAAATGGACAGGACAAATTTGGCGCAATTTGAGTACCAATAATCAGTGTTGGATGATTTCGATGTAAATACTCACAAGCATGGTGCAACAATTTTTATTGAGAATAAAACGACTTCATTTGGAAACCCTTTGATTTTAAGGTTTTTTCTACTATAATAGCATGTAGTGCCCATGAGGTAGCAGAAAGTTCTTACTGATAAAATAGGACACGTTTTTTACATACATTCATTGGAACCATGTTCAAATGTTGTCATCGTTCCCCGGTATTTGGTCAACTAAATGTCTCATGGTAAAACGGTATCCTTGCAAAACATAGGCATTCCGGGTCTACACAATATCCACAGGCTGCGGTGCAGATTTTCAATCCGAGACAAAAGAATTCATTGCATTAGCCAGGAAAATTTATGTACACACCCAGAACAACTTGCGATCACATGTAAACTTCTTTGACCAATGTGCGCTTAGTTTGTCATTAATAAGAGCCGCATTTCCCAACCTCACAGGCAGCAAATCACTTATGCCACGCTGAAGAGTGCCATAATTTGACATTCTCTAGCCCCGCTATATAGGGAAAAGAAATTTTCTCAAGCGCACATGTTACCTCAGTCCTCTTCCGAAGTACCTAGCTAATCGCATTGGAATTGTGTGCCCCTCAATTCACTATAATAAGGCGGTTTTCTTTGTTTACACAAGAACACACCCCGTGACCACCAGAACTGAGGCAAAGGCAATAAGTGTTCCCCTTTCTGTTGTTGGATTTTCTGCTTTTGTAGTTACCATTAGGCCAGTTCTGCACTGTTCCAACGGGGTCTGCATTCTAGGGTTGTTAATTAAACAGACTGACTCTACATTAGTTTCGTTTCTGGTTGTGAATCGCGACAAGCGTGCGCATTTGCAGCCACTTAATGTAAGTGCTGTGGCTTGTTGCTTTTGCATTTTACCGAAACGTTACTTCTCAGGGTGCAGTCTCGCGTGACACTTAGAGTCCTGGTCAGTCAGGCGCTTAGGGCTTAACATGGTAAGGGAGCAGGTGGTGCCTTCTTTTAGGGAATTTGTTCCATCCGACAAGTTTTGACTGACGAATAACAGCAGATAATTTGGTTCGTACAGATGCAGTCACATTTAAGGTAGTCAAAGCTGCTAAAATCACGATGTTAGGTGAAAATTAGGGTCAACTGAGATTGAAAGACTCACGTTCAGAGTACAAAAACCACTGTATCTACAGTCATCACGTTCAGATATAGTGGAACTAAATTAGTAAATGGCAAGGGACATTTAAGTGCCGGAGGGTGGAGGCCACTTACAGTGCTTGCCGTCGGTTTCAGTGCGTCGTTGAAGCACCAACGGTGGAACAGTTGAGGTTACACTGATGCCCGTGGGTCGGAAGGATGTCGGTTTGGTTTCCACGGTGGTGGCCAACTTGGCTGGAAGAAGACCCCCAGTGGAATGGGGTGAAACCGCACTAACGTCCACCGGGAAAAGGTCATCGGGGGTGGGACTGTCAGCTCTCAGGTGGCTGGGGTTTCGCAGGGAATGTCTCCGAAAAAAGCAACGACTACAAGAAGAAATTACACCTTATTAACACTACACTGGCTTATTTGTGTGGTTTAAAGTGCAAATGAGACATGTGTTATTAGTTCCACAAGTGTTACAACATTAATGGTCGAAGGAAAAAATGTCTTTCTTTGGAGTTAATAGATTTGTTAACATCTAAACGTCTGTTATTCTACCAAATGATTTGTTATGAGCTAAAATGAATAGGTAAATCAGACATTAGTTTGATTTAATTAATCTAATCAATCATTCTGGCTGTGGAAGAGGGAAACAGCACGCTAGAGAAGTCAGTGAAGCATTAAGTTGAGCGAGGCGAGCCACATCTGCCTACCGAACATTTGCACGGTTGAGTTCACAAAGCATGAACAAAAATCCAGTGTAATGAAGAATTGATAATTAAGCAAATGAACATACGAAGCAAAACAACCATGCTGTTAAACTACTCACGAAGGTGAAGATTTGTTATCTCGTTCACAAGCAAAGTGAATAATAAATTTGATTGCTGTGTAGCGATTCGAGGAATTTGAGACGAAGACATTTAGTAAAAGAAAAATGGGTGCTTTGGCGCTGTGCAGCCAAAATAGGGCAATGCACAAAGACGTTTACACTGACTTACACCCCGGAGAACTTGGATCAACGAATGATCATTTCTGACAATAGGAAATTCGTTTTGCTGAGCAAGGCAACAAGGGAGCAAGTGGAAATGCTCCTTACGGCAGAGTGAACTAAAGACTGAAAAGTCTGTGGTTAGAGCTGGAATGTCAATTCCAACAAAATCAATAAACTGAGCTCCGGATTTTCTAAAATCTCCTTGACACATTTCTTCGTGAAAGAGATGAGATATTCCCCAAAAGAGCTAGTCATTCACCGGAAGACAACCCAACTATCAAGAATTGCCAATGTTCGTATTTATTGACTCTGTCATTATAATAGAGCTCTTCTCATTTCCCCTGTTACGGTTTGATCAATCACTGACGTCATTCCATCTCCAGGTATGAATAGATCATAAAAGGGGTGTTTTATTGACGAACAAGAAGATAAATGGCCGCGGAAACACGGTCTGTCAAAACGAGCATCCTAGTTGCTTTAGCTTGTGAATTCATCAGCGGTTTGTTTTAGCAAGTTTCTCACTTGCAATCCGTTGATTAATTATCCATTCAAAGCCAGAATTTACCTAAGTTCAAGGTTCTTTAACAGAATAAAATTGTTTTTAAATCGACCAAACCACTTATTTACTGTCCTTTGAGCAGGTGAACTGTCGAAATAGCGCATAAATCGGTACTATTGCAGTTCCACCACCAATTCGTAAACTCGTGTAGGATTACGCGACTCAACTTCATATCTTACTGCCAATTTTAAAAAGACTAAGATGACTTTTGACGTACCTGGAGAATTGTCACTCAATAATGTAAACACCAGCACTGTTACATGTGCCTGCTTCAGACAGCTTTGAAATCAACCATGAACTTTTGCAAACATCAACAGTTCGTTAATGTAATCAACAGACGATGGCATCATTTGATACAATTCGCTAATGAAACACTCAAGAGTGAACTATGACAACAAGAATTTGACGGAACAAAGTGCACATGTTTATTGTTCCGTAGTTTCAACAATCAAGGCAAGTCCCAGAGAATTCTTCCCAATGGATAAATTTATTCACAATCAGTGAAATGAACTTAATCGCTGCATCCAAAATGGGAGAGAATAAAATATTTCAATACTTTTGTGCTGCTCACGTTGTGAACAGCATGGGTAAAGTTAGTGAATAATTAAACAAGAGAGTGTATTTTAATCTAAGCTGAGAGATTTCTTGACATCCCTATTGCGCACGCCAAAAGCACTAGTTCGGGTGGTAATAACAAAATTCATTTCCTCAAAAGCACCAAACACGATGTATACACTGAAAGAAGTTTCAGTGAAAATTTACAGGTTCATGCCGGCCAGGCGTTTTGAAATAAAAGTGCTGCTTTGGCAGGCTTTTCTACGATTTGAAGGAGCAGTTTATAATATGTAGACGTAATCCAGACACTGGAATACAGTGGTCATACACATTTGATTAAAGACCATAACAAATAACGACTTTGATTAAAGTAATCAAACGCGTCTAATGAGTAAATCACAAGAAAACTGAATGAGTACAAACATATTTGAATTATAACCGTAAATTACATCAGTTGACTCAATGAAACTTGGTCGCATATGAGGTTAACCTTGTGGTTTGCCTACAACGTAAGTTTCTACAGTACGATGTTCGTTAAATTACGACCTTATTCAAGCTGCAGTGGTGGTGGTGGTGGTGGTGGTGGTGGTGGTGGTGGTGGTGGTGGTGGTGGTG